>JAHWFO010029920.1:258873-293033 GCA_023313115.1 Rhysida immarginata
CCAACAATGCAAGGCAAAGTTTGTGCAATATAGATAAGTTTTAAATTTGTAACAATGCCTAGAATTCCTGTTATTCAGGCTTTTCTTAGAAAAGAGAGTTCTTAGTACTTAACAATTTCTTGAACTGGGGATAATGGAGAGTTAGCAGACTATTGAGAAAGAGTGGATAGAGACATAGGAAGCACTCTTTTAGCTCCATGCTGTAATGAGCAGATGGTAAGCAAGTAAATAGAAGAATCGGCGACCTCTAGACTACACAAATGGCCAAGTTTTGCTTCAAGACATCGAGAGAAGAGTGGGAATTGCATCAACATCAAGTGTACATCTAAAGTAAGATTACGTGAGTAAGAAATTATTTAGAGTAGCAGTGGCATCTTTGGGAGGTCTATCCATTGTGAGCCTTTAAGTTTTTTGGGGGGAATTTTCATTAAGAATTTTTACTGTATTAATTCTAAGCATTTTTAAGATATTGCAAAATTTAATCCAAAAAAAAAGTCCGAGCTACGCCGAGGTTATCACCTAGCTTATTTGGTAGCACAGCAGTTCCATACATTTCATAAAAATACATTTTCACTATATTCTGTGTGAATGTGAATATTTTTGAAAATGAGATGATGATAATGCGATGATTGAACGTTCGTTTCCAAGAATTATTCATAATGAGCATAAAGTGATGATGCAGTGACAGGACATACAGGGTCGGGACACATTAATATGACCACCTGCTTGTATCCGGAATATCCACCTTTGGCGGCAAGTACAGCAGCTAGTTGACGTGGCAGAGTCGATAAATCCTCGGAAGTTGGTTGCAGGTATCTGGGACCATTCGGCAATCAGTGCATCCCGTAATTCCATCACCGTGCGTGGTGGAGGGTCCAGCTTGCGGACATGGCGATCGAGATGGTCCCACAAATGTTCAATGGGGTGGAGGTCCGGGGAGTTTGGTGGCCATGGGAGTAGCTTGAATTCATCCTCATACTCCTCGAACCAGTCGTAGATAATTTTGGCAGTATGGCAGGGAGCATTGTCCTGTTGAAAGGTGCCATCACCCTGAGGAAATACTGTCGACATGAAGAGGTGTACCTGGTCTGCATTCAGTATACCCTCCAGCGGTATCAGTGGACTGAGACCATATCACGAAAACATCCCCCACCAGCCTGTCTTCTGCCAACGATGGTGTCGGGATGCCTGTTCTCAGATGCTTCCCGGCGAATTCTCCATCGTCCGTCCACTCTGTTCACCAGAAACCGCGACTCGTCAGTGAAAGCAACCTTTTGCCACTCGGCCCATTGGTGATAGTCCATTGCGAATTGGAGTCGTTTTCGGCGATGCACAGGCGAACACTATGTATAGAACCATATATTTTACATTATTTTACTCAACATTACTAAACACTTGAAATATCCAATGAGCGCCCCAACATTTTTAATTTATTCACAAAAATATTAAGAAAAAGAAAAAATTTTTTTTTTCTATTTTTTAGTTATTTTTATGTTAAAACATAAAAATATTGTTTTTGAAAAAATATCTTTTTTTAATTTCCATTTTATTTTATGGTTTTTGGTCTTTCTTCTTGCCAAATGTATCCATCTAACTTTAATCCTGCCCATGAAAAATAAATATAGTACACTATATTTGCAAAGTTATTTAGGCATGTTTTTTTTTCTTTTTAAGATTATTTTACATGATGTTTCTGGGTGAGAAACTTAACAAAGGATTTTTAAACAAAATGCAGTAGCGTAAATCTTGAGATTAATGCCAATGATTTGTTAGATCTGGTTTATAGAGTATCAACTTCTAGCTTCAACAACTGACTAGTGGCGTCCTCTGGTGGCAAATTGTCAAAGAGCTTGAACTTACCTGATTTTGCAACTGTCCAGGCTGCATATTGGTCTTGTAGGCTAAGGCTGCACGCAGCAAATCATCATTCATCAAAAATGATCGGCTACTCCGTTCTTCATCATGCACATTTTCACGCCCTTTATTAAAACGCGGCGCACATCTCCGTAACATTGAACCAGTCATCGCTGGTTTGCCATAAATCTCACAAAATTGGCGGTAGATTTCAGCCGGTTTAATGTTCTCCTCATTCAGAAAACGAATCACAGAACGTGGCGAGTGTCTTGATTTTCTGAGACAGTGCAAACATTCGCCACGCTCACCCGTATGGCACAGTTACGACTATAGTCCAACAGACAAGTCATGAGAATCGCTCCTCCCACCCACAATAGATGACGTTGGCTAAGTTTGTCAGCCAATCAACAGCTGTCTTAGCCTCATTTCACAGGTCCTTTACTTATCGTTCATATTTCCTGTTTAAAGTGCCCTTTGTTCACCACGTGTTCAAGTAATATATCAAACATGAAAGCATTACAATTCTTCTGAGGAAAATTAATGTCGCATTAATTGCAAAAAAAGTCCTATTAAAGGCGCCAGCAAGGTGTCCGAGAGGGCTAGGGCGCAGGCTTTCTAGTTCTCGAGTCTACCTGGTCGTGGGTTCGAATCCCGCCGTGGGTATGGATGTTTGTGTTTGTCCTGGGCTGCGTACAGATATAACTTGTGTAAAAGGCGAGAAATGACCTTAGTAGTCGACGCCATAATTTCTAATAAACCAACCAACCAACCAACCTATTAAAGGCCACTAATTGTACAGTAATTCATTTAACAGTAGCCTCAGTGTGAGGCTGTATTTTACCCCAGCAGGTTTTCTGGTAATGCAGCGAGTGACAGTTCTCATGATTCGCTGGTAGGACTATATATATAGTCCAGTAGACGAGTCATGAGAATCGCTCCTCCTGCAATAGATTACGTTATCCTGACTTTGGCAAAATTCATTACCCAATCAGCGGCTGCCTTAGCCTTGTTGCATAAGTCTTTGATTTGTCGTTGATATTTCCTGTTAAAGGTGCGCTTTGTCAACACGTGCTCAAGCAACATGTCAAACAAGAAAATATAACGATTCTTCTGAAAAAAATTAATTTCGCATTAATTGCAAAAAAAAAAAAAAGAAAAAAGAAAACTTTTAAGGGCCACCAATTTAGTAAATAGCAACCTCTTTACGAGACGAAATTTTACTCAATGGTGTAGTAATCGACAGTTCTCATGATTCGCTGGTTGGAGTGCAGCGGCAGTATTTAAAAACGGAACTTACTTTCTGGTTAGCTCTCGTACTTAGATAACAATGCTAATTATGAAAACAGTGACTCTAAAGAATTTTTTCAGACCACTGTTTCAAGAATGTTCACCGAATAGAGTAATCAAGGAAACGACCACCTTCCAAAGGCACACTGTAGATAACATTTACGGGCCATAGATGACCGGGATGAGCGAAGAATGTCTGACCTCATCAGAGAAAATCGATGTGAAACACTGAATCTGTGGAAGGCATTGCAGAATGCACAAGCCGTCCACCCTTGCATGGTTGTATTATAGCAGCAGACGCCCTCGTCGTATTCCTCTCCTATCGGAACAGAACAGCGGGCACGTGACAACTTAAGAAGGTTGCTTGGTCTGATGATTCCCGTTTTCAATTGTTCTGGCGTCAGCCATATGCAAGCATGGATCCTTCTGTCCGATGTGATGATTTGGGGAATCTTTTCTTGCCATTCTCTGGCTTTCTTAATCGGAGTTGAACAACGGCTAACTGGCACCAGACCGACTACTTAAACATTATCGCTGATCAGATACATGACTACTGTGTTCTCGTAGGGTGATAGAATATTTTAGCAGGGCGGTGTTCCACGTCTTAAGGGCCGATTGTCAGCGAACGGCTCGAAGAACATACGGCAGACTTTGCACTGATCGATTAGACAGAATAGTTACACGTTCTCAACTCGATCGAAATCTTCGGGACATAGTGAACGTGCGATTTGACATACACATTCACCCGACTATTATAGTGCAACTTTGCGCTGCTGTTAGGTGCCATGGACCAATGCCCATATGAATCGGTCAGTTCTACATTAAACTGCCCGGTGAGTGTGTTATAACCACAATAGAGAAACTCTCGATGTTTTAATAGCATACACATATTCATTTTAGGTGTTGCCAATGGTTTAAAAATAATCGTAATTAAACATATAGGGTTAAAGTTTTCCTGGAATAAAGAAGAGTCGGTACTTTCTAGTACTTTTCTTTTTGTATCAAAGTACAGGTAGAGTCATATTTTAATTAAACTATGATAAACGTTCTTGACTATATTCGCTTGTGCTGTGCAGTGAAGCCAAATTTCCTGTTTTTCAGGGGGAGCTTTCTCACAACTCGTAAATAACGCTTTTGAATCGCTGAAGAATCGTGGATATAAAAGGTGTCGAAATGGATTTATTAATGTGTTTTTCTAGTTTAAATTTTTCATGCCTCAGCTACTCCAGTTATTGAATTTCTCTTCATCATATTACACCGAATTTTTAATGAAGAATTATCAGGAAGGGCAGAGAATGAGTTCATGCCGACGAGACCCGTTTTCAGTAATGGGCAGCTCAATATCGCTTTTTACCATGGTCAAACAGAAGACAGTTTTAATATTAACATTTGAATTTTTCCCCTTTCCTTTTAAATGTTTCTTTGAATAGTTTTTCCCTTTCCTTTCAAAGGTCGTATTTAAAGTGTGATTTCCCTTTTCCTTCACATTATATAGGGTGGTGCAAATAAAAGTAGCCTCGCATGAATTGCAGAGAAAACAACCTAAGGCCGTAAGCAGTGATTGGCACAGCCGTTATGAGTTTTTTTATGCACTAGTCTATGGCCATTGCACGGTTTTAGAGCAAATAAAGTGAAAAGTTTGGTAAACATTTCTTGGAACTTTGGAATACCTTTGGTTTTAACATTTGTTTATTTGTTTATTTTTAATGGGACTTTATTTTTTTTATTTTGTTTTATTTTATTTTCTGTTTGTCTTCTGCAACAACAAACTAAGGTTGAAGTGATTACAGGAGATGCTGAAAGTGACCACCATTCACCTCTTGACACTTTTGAGCTCTGGTCAATAAGTTGCTAAATACAGAAAGCAGTTGAGACTGCGAGATAGCCTCAATCTCAGAAACAATGTTTTGCTTCAGTTCTTCAAGTGTGCGAGGATTGTTCCGATAAACTTTGGATTTTAGAGCACCCCACAAAAAGAAATCACAAACTGACAAGTCTGGTGATCTTGGAGGCTAACAACTGTCTCAGGTTCAAACATTTCATGAATGCGGTCCAGTGTACGGCGTGCAGTATGGACTGTTGCTCCATCTTGTTGAAAGTAGCCGTTGACGAATGGGTTAAAGATGTTTGCGATGTAACGTGCTGCGTTCACCGTTTCATGGAAGAAGATTGGACCAAGAATGCGTCGAGCAGAGACTGCACACCATACGCCAACTTCCTGGTCGTGCAAAGGAGTTTGATGATATTCGTGAGGATTAGTGGTCGACCAGTGCCCGGTGTTCTGCGAGTTGACATAGCCAGAGAGATAGAACCAGGCTTCATCAGAAATGAAAAACAGCTGCAAGTCCAGTCCATTCATTGTGATTTCTTGAAATAGCCAGTTACAAAACTGAAGGCGTTGAGGGCAATCCGCTGGTTTCAGTTCATGGACTACGGATACTTTGTATGGTCGCATCTTCAAATCGTCGTGCAGAATGAGTCTTCTTCTTGAAATTCCGGTCTGCTGAGACAAACGGCGCGTTGATTTGCTTGGACCCTGTAGCATCATCGTTTGGAGATTTTGGACATTTTGTGGATTTCTTACTCGTTTTGGAGTGGTTCTACGCTTGTTTAAAACGGAACCTGTGTCCCGCCACTTTTTTATTAAAAGTTGCATCGCACGTTTTGTTGGAATTTTCACATCTTCAAGGTTTTGAGCAAACAAATCACTACACTGCTTCCAGGAGTTGGTTTTTGCATAATTCTCAACAATGAAGATTCTCTGCTGCACCGAAAGCACCATTTTTTCAGCTAAGAATCGTTCAAATGATGCGCTTCTCGGTATGTACCTGCAGCGCTGATAAAGGGGCAGCCCAATCATTGCTTACGGCGTTAGGTTGGTTTCTCTGCAATTCATGCGAGGCTACTTTTATTGTATTTAAAAGTGAAGCTATGTGGCAATAGTGAAATAAATCTGCATAACACAGCAGTCTAATATTCTGTGGCGCATTTGTATCGCGCTAGTCTACTACGTACTTTAAGTTATATCACACATGAATGTTTTCATTTTATGTGATTTAGAATAATTGCAACATCATAAAAGACCTTCCTTAAATAAAAAAAAATTAATTAAATGAGAAGAGCAACGACTCTAAATAAACTTGAAGTTCTTTTAGAGGGCAACGATCAGTTATCACCATTTTGGTTTCTATTAATAATTAATAAAAAATTTTCGTAATATGTTTAGTTTTGAAAGCGCGTTTTTAACAAATAAATTATAGTTGTTAACAAGGCTTGGAAAGCTGAGAAGAAAATACGAGCAAATGGGAAGAAATAAGATCCATTCAAGAAAATTCGTTCCACTTTGCTCTTTTGGCTCCATTAGAATCTTATGGGAATCCATTTTCGATTGAATTTTTCTCTGTGTGTTCGTAGCTGATCATTACTTGTGGCATTTTTTATTTTTGTTGTTATCTGCGATGATTAAGGGTAATTGGGAACATTTGGTGTAAGCCATGAACAAATAATGATGAAAGGACTAAACTGCATTCTATGGGCTTCCTCTGAAAATTTTAGCCCTTCTTGAATGCTATCCTGAACGAAAAAGGGACTCGTATACATCATTGTGGCCACAAAAATTGCTGGGACAAGGTGGAGTGAAGGTGACTATATACTTTTATATATTTCTACTTAAGACGATTGTCTTTCCACCAAAATGTTACTCTAAAGAATTTTAATTTTCTCACCATTATGTCCAGATTGCCACCATTGCTATATATCTGGATTAAAAATTCAGAGAGAAAAAATATTTTTATGTAAAAGTTTCATTGATCGTTGTTGAGTTTTATGTTTATTTTAAAATCTTTTCTCTCTCTTTCTCTCTCGCTCTTTCTCTTTCTCTCTCTTCTTTCGACTAAAGACTTTTTTTTATATGTAACAGAAGAAAGAAATCAATGACAAAGCTAATTGTGCGGCCGAGAAACAGCTGTTCTTGACAAAAAAAAAGTAGGAAGAAGATATTTTTTTTTTAAATTGGGAAATCTCTATCGTGTTTAACACGATCCTACATAATATTCGTGATGAAGGCAGTTAATTACTGTGTTCATATTTGTTTTCGTTCTTAGTTGATGAAGAGCTCTTTTAAAAGCTTTTTTTTTGCCTTTTACGTAGAAGAGATATGTACATAGGCAACTGTGCATTCATATGGATTTAGCAAGTTCATTAACGTAAATGCTGTTTCAAAGAAAAAAAAAAATTTCTTTCTGTCTGTTTCTTAATAAAATATATTTTAAAAAGGTAGTATAAAAAGAAATTTGAATCTTGAAAGTTGAATTGCTTTACTTAATGGAATTGCTAATTTTCTTTCTTCTAATTGGAGATCAAGGATAAAGCTGCCGTTCCCCCCCCCCTTTTTAAAATCTCTGATTATTTAGGATCTTTAATTAATAAGCTATATAAATTTTGTCTGTAATCTTCTTATATAAATTCTTAAACATGTTCTTTCCACGCTTGATTAAACTGGCATTTAGTTTGCAATAATGAATTGTTGAATCCATTGTTTCCAATTTAACGCCATTCTTAATTAATGATCCTAATTTATTTATTCTGTGTGCGTATGTTAAATTATTTTTAGATTTATGGAAGAGTTGTTAATAAGATTGTCAACGGAGATTCGAAGGATGTTTACTATATTAAATTTTTTTTAATTAAATCCTTGAAATCCGTGCTTATAACACGAACTAGTTTTCATATAGACGAAAATATCTTTTGATTTAATATGCGCTCTATATTGCTGTTTGGCGCTTCAGTTGTTAATTATATTGAGGTGAAACTGGCTCAAATTTTACTTCGTTTTCCTCTATAGGATTTTCAAAATTAAGGTGTGTCCCAAAAATATAAAGGCTTTGGTTTGTTGTTAGTTGTTGCAGCTATTTGTTGATAATGTGCTTTTATTATAACATTCTTTTAACCAAAATACAAAGAATATTTGTTCCACAATCGGTGCTTAAATAATTTTAACATACAATTAAGCCAAAAACATAAAAGTGAGCAATTTTTGCTGTCCCATAAATTTAAAGCCAACCCCCCATTTGTGTGAAATAGGATGTTCTAAAGTGTTCAATCTAATTTACATATCTATATTAGGCTTACGTTTCAACTCTTGTTAACTTTATTACACATTGCATTTCCTTATTAAACATGGGTAGGGAAAAATCCTTAACCGATTTTGAAAAGGGTCAAATTGTTGCTCTGAAAGAAGAAGGCTATTCAAATCGTGCTATAGCCAAAAGAATTTCCAGATCTGCTATAGTGGTGGACAGTAGGTTATGGTGACAATTATGAGACAAAAAACACAAACAGGGCGTCCATGTAAGTTGTCAGTAACCGCAAAGCGCCAGATCATCAGAACTATATCAAAGGGTACAAGTTCCTTGCGTCAGGTTGCTGCAGATCCAAGCATTAATGTTTCAAAATCAACTGTTGGAAGAGTCGTGGCATCTTGTCAACACCTGCAGTACCAAAAAATAAAGTCTGCATCATGTCTACAACCACTCCACAAGGCAAAGCGTGTTCAGTGGGCAAAAGAGAGAATGGCCTGGACTGAATTTTGGAAAAAAAAATCATCTTTTCAGATGACAAAAAGTTCAATTTAGACGGACCCGATGGCTGGAAGTATTTCTTGTGTGATTTGAGAAAGGATTGGCAACTATTCTCAAGTCGCCAACAAGTAGGCGGATCTGTGATGGTGTGGAGTGCCTTCAGCTTCAATGGACGAGCAAAGATGGCGTTTGTCAGCGGCTGGATGAATGCTGTTGCCTACCAGAAGTTACTGGAGGAATATCTTCTCCAGTTCATTGATGAATTGGAAGGTGATGTGGCTTTCTTCCAGCAGGATAACGCACCTATCCATACAGCACGTTCTACTTACGAATGGTTTCTATCCAATGGAGTGCCTGTTATGGATTGGCCTGCACTTTCCCCCGACTTGAATCCGATGGGGGTTGTTAGCCAGGAAGGTTTACGCCAATGGTCAACAATATTCATGTGTTAATGAATTAAAAGATGCTATTGTTGTTAAATGGGTAGAATTCGACAAGAAGACTTGTGAAAACTTAAGCACATCAATTGCAGAGCGTGTATTCAAAGTCATTAGCAAAAATGGGAATTTTATTGGTTATTAAAATATGTACATGTTCGGGTTATTTAAGGTTTATATTTCATGCCTTTAAATGTATGGGACAGCGAAAATTGCTCACGTTTATGTCTTTGGCCTAATTGTATGTTAAAATTATTTAAGTACCAATTGTGGAACAAATATTCCTTGTATTTTGGTTAAAAGAATGTTCTAATAAAAGCACATTATCAACAAATAACTGCAACAACTAATAACAAACCAAAGCTTAATGCCTTTATATTTTTGGGTCACACCTTATGGTATTATGATACTTCTAATATAGTAAACATGGTAATTGTTGCAAAGCGATAAAGGAAAAGGAAAACGGTAGAAAATGAAACTTAATTTCAAATTTTACTATCAAAGAAAATTTCTGTATTCATATAAAATGCATAAAACGAATAAAATGTGCAAACACTGAAACTACATCTTCTTTCGAGAAACAAAATCTGGAGGTTAAACAATTAACATGCAGAATTTAATTTTTACGGAATATAGAAGCATGTTAAAAATGGCTTATTTGAGAAGAAAATATCGAGATTCTTATGTAGTAACAAACTATTAAGACTCCAGAAAAAGATTCAGATGCTACTCTTTTTCCGCAAATTATTTTATGTAATTTTATTTTCCAAGTTATATAAGAATTCTCTTAGATCATGCTTTTCAAATGCATATTTAATAAAACACACTTTTATGTCTGTATGTCGTCTATAAAACAGGGCCAGCTCTTAACAAAGTGTGCTGATTTTGAGAAACGTTCATTTTCAGTGGAATGCGAAAAAGCCTTCTGGCGCTTATTTGAGGCAATTTCTTTGCTTAATGGATCGAAATGCAGTTAAACAAATAGCAGAGTTACAAATGAAAATAGAATGATTGCTTTCCAATAACCTGGGTTCCTAATGAATTTTGGCTCTCCATGAAGTTTATTGAGTGTCTCCGAAGTATTCTCGTTCTTTAAACAACGGAAAATTAAATGTCAGCCTTCACTCGGATTGATTCGTTTAATGAATGAACGAGGAAAAATTGGAAACGTCAATTTTAAAAGCAGGAAAAAGCGAGAATCCCATGATGACTAGCTCATTTGCAAGCGAGTATCACTTAACGCCTAACAACGTTAAAATCAATATTGTATCAATAGGGTAGGCCCTCGTGACCTGCACGAGATGCGTCCGTGGAGCTTAGCTTAAAGCTGAGTAATCATTTCGTGACTGTTCTCTCCCCCTCTCTCTCTGTATATACCTGGTGTTCAATTTATCTGAAGACATTGAAATATCTTGAGAACCACACATCGGATCATAAAAAGTGTGGAATGAAAAATGTTCGTCTCGAAGGGGGACATCTAATGATACCAAACTCGACCCCCCACCTCCACCCCCTGGAGGTGGGGGAGGGAGGAGTTAAAAAATTTAAATGGGAACCCCCATTTTTTATTGCAGATTCGGATTCTCCAGAAAAAATTACCCCAATTTGACCTACGAGTCATTTCGGTCACAGATGGCGCTGTAATCGACAAAAATCAAAATGGGTAAAAAATCGTTGAAAAATGGCGATATCTCAAGAAATAGGTATCAGATCAGCAAAATAAAATTAAACGTTTTTGATATTCTTACAAATGCTACTTAATGACACCATAATTGTCCATCCTATTGGTGTCATTAGATGTCCCCCTTCGAGACGAACATTTTTCATTCCACACTTTTTTTGATCCGATGTGTGGTTCTCGAGATCTTTCAATGCCTTCAGATAAATTGAACACGCGGTATTTTATTAAGTTTTTCATACAACTTGTTAGAATTGAGGGTATGGTGAGTGGGGAAAGCTTTGGCTGGATTTGGCCAAGGCTGAAGCATGCGCGTATATATTTATCCATCTATCTATCTATCTGATCACTGCTTTCTCTATGAACAATCTCTTCTCTGCCGGAAGTCTTAATGAAAGTGTTGTTTTCTGCTTGTTGATATGATATAACTATTGAAAGAAAATTCCTCTGTTCAAAGCGACTTTAATATCAACTTCTGTTTTTTGACTAGGTGACGATGTTGCTGTTTACGTAGTGAGCGAAACACGCAATACATGCATTACAGGAATCTGGGAAACAATGATCTTAATAAAAACAGGGCTGTAAATTTTAATAACACGTTTGGCCTATGGTATTCTAACGAAATGTTCTGATTTAATTATTTGAAGTTCACAGATTGTTTGTTCTTCGACAGGCATTATCGAGCACAATAGCGCTGAATCCTTGGGTAAGGAGAATTTTTTATTTCATTTAAAATAGCTTATTTAAATATTTGTATTTTTTACTACGCTAGTTACCTTATAGAATATTATATAGACAATAATTATTTATAAAATAAATAAATCAGAATCTAAATTAAAACTAGGTTAACATTTTTACACGCCAACTCCCTTTAAAAAAGCATCTGCATTGCCGACATTAAGACACTTAATATTGTAGCGGAAATTTAAAATTAACACTGTGCTTACAGGATATTAAAAATTAATTCTTTAAATTTCACGCTTTGATAGTTAATAGGAAGAGATTAATTCACGTCAAAATGCCGAACACAATGCTCCATAGCTTTTCGCGTCGAAATAGACAAGTGTGCAAAATCGATATAATCAGATAAAATGCAAATTAAAATTTGTCATTTTCCCCTGATCATTATTAATTTCGATAATTTCTAAAGGCGATTACTGATAGAAATTAAAGAAAATACCCTTGATTTTATTAGTAATCTTCAGGGGTCTCAGTTTTCATAAAGTTTCTTGCAGGCAAATATATAAACTCAGCGGCAAGCGCAAAAAAAAAAAAAAAAAAAAAAACAACCCAGCATTAATAAAGGTTTTTAATGAAATACTCTAGAAACTCAATGATAATTGAAAATAGTAATAGACGACAGCCTATATATATCCGTTTTGCGCGAAGCCGATTGAGATTTCTGTGTAGAATAATGTTCACTTTCGGGAACACGCTTATTTTAGATTAATTTTAAATGCACTTTCCTACATTGAATAATAACTCGTCACCCTTAATGGGAAAGTGGAACGTAGTTCTCTGCAAGACTGTTTCGACGTTGTTTTTTTTAATTTGCCATTGATTTGAAATAATTTTCAGTTAAAGATTGTATTTATTTTCCTGTTCTTCTTGTCATTCCTTTCCTCTTCTTCTCTCCTCTCTCTTCTCTTCATGTAGAGTGATTTGAATTAGAGTGGCAATAACTGACTCGCCACCCGCTGTTTTAATATCGCGACAAGAGAAATTCCTCGACGACTCGTTTTCATTCCGATTAATTTCACGAGGGAAAAAAAATGCTCGGCAACCCCCTCCTCTCTTTCTGTCTACATTGAAACTAATCCTTTTAAGTTCTGACCTTTTCATTTCCCTCCCTCCTAACGTTTTCGCTGTTTTTCCATTAACCCACCATGTGGGAATATTAGTTTAATGAGATACCAATCCCCACCGCTGACTGAACAACCTCCATGACTCCCCCAAGGCCGGTGGCGCAGGTGCGGGGGTGGCCGATCGTATGTAGCAACTGTCGTCGTTATGATTAGTGTTATAGGAGGAGGATGAAGTGTGGTCGTAAAGTTGGAAGGGGGGAGGGTAAAAATTTGGAGGGAAGGCGTCATTAGATCTGACCCGGCGATTCAAGGTCGAGGTGTCTTTTTTTTTTTTTGTGCGCGTGAGGGGGCGTACAGAGTCGCCATTTCGTCTCGAAGCGTGGAAAAGAGGCATTGGCGGAAGAAACAGGTGCGACGGAGGTGTGCGTATATGTGTTGGGGGTTAGAAATGCAGTGGTGGAAGCCATTTAAGCTACGGGGGTTGGAGGAATGAGAATTAGGGGGAAAAAGTTGCACCGATCGATAGTGGGTGAGATTGTTTCTATGTGGTGGTCATGACCAAAGCAGATAAATCATCCCTCCAGAAAACATTAAAGAAGAAAATAAAAAAGCCCTCCCAGCCCCTTTTCTCTGTCAATAAGAAATTAAATTTACAGACTTCTTCCCTGCTTTCTTTTTTCTTTTTTTTTTAATGATATCACACCCAGCAGGCAGGCCAGCATTATCTGGAAATTACGATGCAGGCTCTTCTATTAGTAAGAAATTACTTCATGGCTATCACTTAAAGAGGAACTTTTCTTCAAATAACTCTTATAATATTTTATAGACTGAGATAACATGCCATCCTTATGTCAACTACATCCGGTGGGTCTTTTTTTGTTGTTTTTTTTCCATCTCCTTCATTGATTATTCATAAGGGCAATCCTTGAATGAAGTTACATGGTGTTATTGTTTTTCATTGACTTCTTTTCTCTCCCCTCTTCTTATTCCTCTCCACGGCTTCTCTCTGGCGTTTTCCTTCGTTTCAAATCCGGGTTGATTCCGCTTTGGTTGGCTTTCGTCCTCCCCCTCCCCCCCCCCTCCCCATGTGACCACGTGACACCCTCCCACCGTCAAGTGAATTGCTGACTCGATTGTTGCGGGAACCCGCACATTTTACTGTATACAAGGGAGAGGATAAATCAGATCAGTCGATTAAAACTTCGCCTCTAAGCGGATATATTTTTTTTTTATGTTGGCTGCAATAATTCAGGTAACCACTACAGAGGTGTTATTGGCAATCTTTTCAGAGGATAAAATGGAAACGCGTGCTGGCTTTAAAGAAACGATGGATTTAACTCAAATTCTTCTACTTTTAGTGAGGTGGAGCTTTACGAAACTTAATCTAAAGTAAAATGAATGGTACTTCAAGTAAGGCGGTTCAGAAGGATTTACGTTTCATTTTAAATTTGCTGTCTTGACTTAATAGCTTTGAATTTGCTATCTTGTAGCTTGGAAACTTTATACAATAATAAGAGGTTAACTAAATTAATCTTCGCTGCTATAACTTCAGATTCTATATATAAAAATTAAATAGTTAGACCTGTTTGGTTTAAAGAGAAATAGCAAAAAAACATCAAGAATTTTATAAATATTGATCCTATTTAATAACTCAGCTCTGAGCATAATAGTGTACATTTTGAATGAACGTTTTGAACATTCTGTGTACATTCATCAATTTTTTTTTTTTTTTTAGAATATTTCAATATATTGCATAAATCTTTGGGTCATTTTTATTCATAATTATGGGTCATTATGTTAAGAAATGTACAATATTTTAAAAAGTTTTAAGGTATTCTGAAGATGAATCTCGAAAAAATAAAATATTGGAAAATCATTTACTATTTTTTTAATATCGGAAGAATACATGTCTACACTGATCAGCCAAAATATTATGACCACCATCCTAATACCGCGTTGCTCCACTTTTGGCACGCAAAACAGCTGCAACCTGTTGTAGCATGGATTCTACAAATCCTTGTTAAGTGTCCGCTGTAGAGATTGTATCAGATTTGCTACAGAGGGCACGAAATTCCCATAGATTATGAGGTGGTTGGTGAGCTCTGAGCTGGCGCTCCATGACATTCCAGATGTTCTCAGTAGGATTAATATGCGAGTTAGGAGGCAAGGGCATCAATTGGAATTCATCAGCATGTTCCCAAACCACTGCAAGACAATCATGGAAGACTCCACCTCCAAGCGGGAAAACGAAGCCATTAAAGTGTACAACTGGTCAGCAAGGATGTTCATATAGTCCAGAGCTTTTATGGTGTTCTACGATAACACCGGAACCAGGGATGCCCATAAGAACGTCCCCCAAAGCATAATACAGGGTGATTCAAAAGTTACTGTGCAGTAGTGCTTGGAAACGTATACAGAGGACGGTGTTTCTGCAGGACGTCTTTGCTGATCGAATCATCTCGCGTGGCATCTGGCCTGCACGTTAGCCGGATCACACATCTCTCGATTTCTTCCTTTGGGGTGCCTTGAAAGGTAAAGTGTATGCAAACAATCCGCACACTTTGCCTGAGCTGAAGGAGGAAATCACCACTTAAGTTCAGCAAATCTCACCAGCCATATAGACAGTGTTTCACAACATGCAACTGCGTGCTGACTCACATCTTGAGGCCGGTGGTGGGCATTTCCAGCATTTATTGTGATTGGATGCCACCTCCGACCAGCCACTGCACAGTAACTTTTGAATCGCCCTGTACTTCCACCACCAGGGAAGTTAGACAACGGGAACTTTTAGGACGCCCAAAATTTGAAAATTTTAAAAAACTTTGCCCATCCCTGACTTTTTCCTGTGGGGGTATTTAAAGAACACAGTCTATGCAAATAATCCCCACACAATAGATGAACTGATAACTGTAATTACACGAGGAAAATGTCTCGAGGAAAATGGCGGTCATTTCGAACATGTATTATAAATTCTTCTATAAATTCATTTTTAATGGTATGTACACAACTTTATTTCTTAAATTCAGTATCTGTTTCAGCTGTAAGCTTTGATTTATTTGTACAATAAATTCAGAAAGAGTGAATACGGGAACTTTTAGGACACCCTGTGCTCATGACACCTCTCCATACGAGGCATCAAGATGGAGTTTATTTGGGTTTCATGACAGCTTTGGAGGAGAATAAACCTCTTTAGAAGTAAATGCAATTTCGAACTTTTCCATTTAAAAAAAGAAAAAAAAGTGCTGTATCGATGTTTTGTTTTGGGGTATTTCACTCGTGTTTGGCTTGTCATTGATGTCGTTGGGATCTGCCTTAGGTGCAGTGACCCTCCCCTCCTTTCCGTCGCCGTCGTAGGTTTTTTTTCCCTCCCCCGCACCGCAATCGGTGGGGTCCCGAACTGCTTGGTATTCTGCCGTTGTCGCCGGGCGCTAAAGGGTTGAAAGGCTCGGCAACTGCGGCGAGAAGAAAGAGTTGTCACACGGCAAACTCCCCCGCAATAAATAATTCAATGCAAAACCCCCTCATTCCCTCGTTGCCACATCTGAATTTCCCATCATCAACCCCTCCCACTCCAACCCCCTTTCACCCTACGTTTCGAAGGGAAAGAAAGTCTTTCATGAATTTTAAATCTGTGTCTCGAGAGCATTTTCAATTAGGTTTTTCTTTTCCCTTTTATTATATAGCCTTCCCTCTCTATCCGATGGTTATTCTTTACGAAAAATTAATTTCTAGAGGAAAAAATTTTTAGTCTCTTTCCTCTCCACCCCCGCAAACAAAACTGCGATGAAATGGAAGGCAGCAAAGGGTTCGGATCGTTTTGGATAATGATTAAAATTCCTCGACGTTGATTTCGATTCCGTCTTTTTTTTTTCCTATTCAGATTTGTTCCGCCTTAACCCTCGGGCTGTTGTGTTTCAGTCTTTATTCAAAATCGAATCGAATCATAAAGTAATTGAAAAGAAAAATAAAGAAACGAACTTTAGTTTAATTAAAAAAAAATGGAGAAGTTCAGTTTTCGAAAATAAAAAATATTTTCGAGGAAGGTTATTGAAAGTTATTTTTCTTCTTATGAAGTTTCAGATTGCAATGGCTAATTACTGCTGAGCAACTTTTTTAAAGTATAAGCCAATCATAATGCTAATTCTCTTGAAGGTGAGCATTTGGTTTTCCAATTGTAATGCAGATATAAATTGAGGGGAAAAGACGGGTTTGAAGTTTTTTAGATTCCCTCCCCCACACACCTCTCTTTCCGCCCTCTCAAAAAAGATTTTCTCTATTTTTTCATTTCATTTTGTCGCAAGATTCGTTCGTGTTCCGCTTGAGAAATTGATAATTTCGAATGTGGAAGAAGGGAAAAAAATGAGAGAAGGAAGGAGGAAAAAAAAAAAAAAAAGGAAAACCGACGATGGTTCGTTTCTCCGTGGCTGCGCCATATCCTCTCCAACGTTTCCGCCCTCGTTTCATTTGAATTTTATTCGTTTATTTATTTTCCATTTGGATAATGGAATTAAAATAAAATGTAGGCGTCTTACCTTGGAAGGCAATAAGGCGCCAGCCGTCTGTCTGTCTATTTGGCCGTAGAGAATAAGAGGAAAAGGAATCGAAGCAGAATAATATAGACAACAAAATTAAAAGGAAAAACTGAGATGACAGCTGTTTAATATAATTAATATAAAAAATAATAAATTAGATAGCTATTTAAAAAAGCAGAATAACTTAAGAATTTATTTAATAACCTTAAATTCGCTGCATGAGAACTTCATTGGAACAGGTAATGTATAGGTTTTTTAAATAATTTTATACCCCCTGAAATCTTACGAAGTAAAAGTAAGACTAAAACCTTGTTTAATTAAAAAATTAGGAAACAAACGTCCATCTAGAATCTAGATTAAACTCGGCTTGCTCGTCATATAGTGAAAGATACGAGCTCGTATAATACCATAAAAGGCGCATTTTTTTTAGAATCTGCTTTTTTTTTTTTTAATAAGATATTTAAATGTTAAGGTATAATTTTTATGTACGGTATCTCGTTCATTAGAGGTCCCGAATGTTTCTTCACAATTTAAAATAACATTCCAAGCATATTTTATTTTCCATATTTGGAGGAAATATCAATATTTCGTGTGGTTATAAAATGAGTTATTGTAAGTCAAAAAATATATAAAAACTTGAAGTTAGGGCTATTAATGATTTCTGACATAGGGCTATTTGAAATTAAAATTATGAAGTTTCTAATATGATTTTTATTTTACTGCATTAACATTTTAATAACTTTATCATAGCAGATTTTCAAATATTCCGCCATGTATTTCGATGCATTTTTCAATTCTGGTGAGAACGTGGCGCGCCTGAAGATATCTTCACGTTCTCTTATTTGGCCCACAGCATCTCTTATACGTGCAATGAAGCTCGTCTCGCGTTTTGACTCTAGTTATATAAACCTCACCCTTTAATTAAACCTACAAGCAGAAATCCAAGGGAGTTAGGTCGGGTGATCTTGGTGGATTAGTAAAAACTTCTATTAAGTATTCTCGCACACATATCACGTGTAACGGTCTCCTGTCCGTTACAATTGATATGTTAGTCGGTATAGTGAGGAACAAATTTAATCACAGATTAATCTCTAATTAATCAAAACCATTCATATACGTTTAACTATGGGTTAAACTAGAGCCACTCATCAACGAAAAACTACAGGACTCATTAAGTCCAGAAAACGTTTGTCATTTATTAAAAATGCTGTCCGTAATCATTTTACAGTAATAATAGCTTTGCAAAACAAAAACTGTCTAATCCCGGTCAAATAAACATTACTCAATTTTAATTTACAATGTTAAAGCTTGTCCAGTGGTCATTTTCTGGAAATAAAATGAACTATTCTTGTATCAAAATATGCAGATTCAACATTTTTCGTAAATTGATTTTTTTTATAGTAATGCATCAGCTTAATCATTTTTAACTTTATTTTCCCGAAATTCTTTTACTTACTTACTTACTTACTTTTCAAACCCGCTTATCCGAAATTCTTTTAATCTTTCTAAAACCGTACTTTTCTTATTGGTCGCAAAATGACATCCGCCAGATTAATTACCACAGTAGAGGATCGTTGAAAAGCTGCATACCTTGTACAGAGAAAGCCAGTATTAGACAACGATTAAGTATCATGAAGTTTTCCGTAGGACCGACGAAAGTTAAAGTAAATTGCCTTAATTAACCGTTTTATACGAATTCTCAAAGTTACGTTTTGTTGAGCTCAAAATCGAAGTTGGGGGTGGGAAAGGATCACAGGTAATAAAAGGAAGGAAAAGAAGGGGTGTTAGTTATGTTGATATGTTTCCTTTATTACCAACTACTTCACTGATGGTGACTTCATCTAGCATTTGGTTCGATTGACGTTGAGACGACCCGGGTCAAATGAAGAAAAGTCGGGTGGAAATCGCAGCAAGACGACGAATCAAAGGATCCATCGGAGAATCATTACGTATAAAAAGTCAAATTCATCGTAAATCTAAAATCAACAAAAAATATTCTTAACGTAACGATAAAGGAGTGAAGAATACTGGTTCGAGACAAGAAACGAAATGCAAATACTCATCTGGTTTTGATATAAGGTATATTCCATAGGATCTAAGTTCATATTAAATCCATCTTCAAATTGTAATGTGTAGATATCCGATTTCTAAATAAATGTTGTTCAATAAAAAACTCCGCAGTTTTTATATCATTAATCGTCTTGAATATTTTGTACATTGACGATTTGGTCAGAATATCGTTTCTCCATTCCTTAATTCGAATGAATTTAAACGCCTAAGTGCAGTAAATCGCACATAAAAATACTGATACTGATTCGAACTGAATCTATTTCAGTTGTTTTCTCAGACTCCGAAGACGTATTTTAACATTTCCAAATACTCTTCTCTAAGTCAAACCATTCCGCGCAATGCAGTAGGCCCTACTTAATAGACGGATCGAAACGTCCATATCATTCGGCAACGCCAACCGTCTTTCGGTTTTCAGTCCCTCCATACTGTTGCTACTGAACAACTATGTCTGCTCCACAAACGTTCTGATAACTTCTGCCACTTTTTTTTTTTTTAATATTACGTACGTTTCTATGGTTAAGTGTTATTGCAATGAACGATAGTAGTATTCCCTACAATGAAAGCCTACAACAATTCAAGTCATGGTTCGTATCGCTTCACTGCTTTATAACAGTGGTCGTAAAATAAAATTCAGCTCTCAATATTCCGCTAAATTAAGTAACAAAAATTCAATTTATTTTTCGGGAAATCAAAACAATATTTACACGTTCTACATGCTATGCGGTGCTCCGTCGTGCTGAAAATACATTGTTATTCGTGGAGCCAGAGGAATATCTTCCAGTTATTTCCGAAGCATATTTTGTAAAAATTCGAGATAACTCTGCCCTGTCATGCGATTATTTACTTTATTTTATTCAATATTTAACCTATAGCTGTATCTCAGAACCATTAATAAAAAACTACATGTTTATACAGTGTCTCACCTAAAGTGAACCAATAGCCAACTGCTAAAATACAAATCTGACAGAGCATTTTTAATGGAAGAATTATTGTACTTATATGTGAGGGTTTTTTAATGTGTATTCCCATTTCCAAAAAACCCGACGCCATTTTCGAATATGGAAGTCAACTTTGAAATGTGCAATGGAAATCTCTATTTTTAATGGTATTTTCAGATTGTACACAACATTTGAGAAATGCTTTATTCTTGGTGTTTTTTCGATTGATCCAACCGTTTAGGAGATGGAGGCACTGAAAGTGTGGTGTTTTTGGATTTGTATTTTAGAAGTTAGCTGTTGGTTCACTTTAGGTGAGACACCCTGTATATTTGTTTTATTTTTAATTTTGAACTAACGAATTCACAAGAGATATTTTAACCACTTAGAATTTATTTCGAAAATTGAGACTGTATCTTTTTAATGATGCCTTGCTAATGTCCCCTTTGTCTGTGGTAACACTTTAGCAGTAGAAAACTAGTTTTAAATGACCTTATTACAGTTTGCATTATCTTACGAATTAAAGCAGACCGTATTCTATTTAATCTTACGCAGCTCAAGTGACATTCCATCTCGAGATGAAGATGGGTTTGGGGAATGGGGATGAAATCTAGTTCCACACTATTGTCGTACGCTTGTCGTGGAGGCTCAACCGAAGCCACCGCTGCCATCGTCGTCTTCCCTTCTCTGCATGAAGTGCTTGAGGAGAAGCCGACCCGGTACAAGAACGGAAGGAATGCCTCGCTCACTCTCCCAAACGAATTTTAAATTTACAACAAAGAAACAAGCCGAAGAGAAATGGGGGAAACAAAAGCGAAGCAATGAATGTTTCATTACCAGCTGTGAGAGGGGGTAAGAAAGAGAGAGAGAGAGACAGACAGACAGAGAAAAGAATGAAAGAAATGCAAATGTACTGGGAAGAAAGAAAGTAAAAGGATGAAAGAGAAGAAGTTTCTAGGCCTTTTTATTTAGATAATTGTGTTGTTTCAATGTTTTATTAGCGACTTGCCCTCCAGAGTATTCAGCGTTGTAAATTTGTCGAATACTAAACTCGAAATACTATTTAGTTGATTATTGACTAGAACTTAAATATTAAACCCTACAATTTTTTATCATAACATTTCATTTACTAAAATATTCAAATGCTGCGTTATAACATGCATTACACACATTTTTATATCTATTCTGTAAACTTGGAACGTCTAAAACTCTATTCGATGAGCTCCATTTCTGTCTAGATCTCTCATGAACTGTGCGTGGAGATGTTCCAGGTAGTAGGAACATAGAAGGGATGATGAGATGCTTTACAAATTCAAAAAGTAGAGTAACTATGAACTAGATTATTACAGAAGTGAATCTGGCTTTTGAGAAAGATGTTTTAATGAAAGAAATATAGAAATCAACGAACCCGGTTTTTTTTTTTTTTTTTTGCTGAAAACCTGCAAGCCGCTCAAAACGACCTGTTGAGTTTAATGAGGAAAAGAGAAAACGTATCGTAACGTTTGAATAATTGGCCAGGAAACTCGGGTCATTCCACGATCCATCATCATTTGTCGAGGATTGGAAAGATTTCAAAACTCAGAAAATGGGCGGCCACGTGATTTGTCAGCGGGTAATTTTGCAAGAATAGCATCTGTGAAAGCCGAGGAGGATCTTGGTTGGATAAAGCCGCCCACATCCTCCTTAGTTTCTAGATATTACAACAGTAGGTTATTACTCTTCTTTGAAGTTTACAAAGCTATATAAGGATTTTAAAACAACTTTAAAAATGTATGAGCATGTTGAAATTGATCATTAAAACTTAAAATCTATGACTAGAGCGATATAAGCCCCTAGTCAGTTGGAAAAATGTCATACACGCAACATTAGTTTTAAACTTTTTTCATCAAATTGTGGGATGAACTGGCTGTATACACGGAGATTTTAATCGTAAATTTACTTTGCTACAAGATAATAAATATTATTAAAACTAAAAATTATTCATTTTACACAGAGGCCTTTAACTTTAAAGTTTCTCTTTAGTTCTACGCATTAGCGCTTTTGTTAAACCTGTTAGCAATTGCTCTTTTAATATTTAAGAGTTCAATCACGGGATATTTCTAACTTCGAATTTATCGTTTGTGTCTCCTGATTCTTCAAATTTATGGTTTTAAAAGGCTTGACGTGGGAATTTCGCATTTTACATGATTTCTCATTTAATTTGGTTTCACTTACTTTTCAAAAAAAAAAAAAAAAATGGAAATGAACACAGGATGGTAAAAACCCTGAAAAAGCTGACGATTCGGATACAGGCTATTCTTTGTTAAAGCAAATGGTGATAGTATCATTTACATTTTTTACCCCATTAAGTAATATGATGAAATTTTCTCGAAAGCGTTTAATTTTATGGAAAAAATTGTACAGAATTAAAATTGCTCATATTTTGGACATGAGGATAGGTCAATAAAAAAAGTAAGAAGACTCACATGGGGTATAATTTTCCATATATCGTTATAATTTCCCGCAACTGCCGGAGCAGGTTTGCCGATTGATTACTTAAGTAAGAGTCAAATGAACGTCTGAAAAATCTCGGTACTCATAAAACCAATATTATTGTTGCTCATAATAGTTATATTTAGGTTGCTTACTTCATTACTGAGATTAATGTAACCGTAATGGTGTTAGAACTAAAAGAAAAAAATTAATGTCATTACTGGCAGAATTGTTCACTTTCAATATCTTGTCTCTCAAATACTGCAGAAACCGATTTGGAAACTATATTATGAATAATATTGATTATTGTATGACCACGAAAGAACTGCTTTGCTGCACGGCCATTAGATGGCGCCTCATGTCAATCATTCTCTCTCAACACCACTTGTGGAAACATAGTTAAACGTTGAAGTGCCTAATGTGATTAGATTTCAGCACTTGAAGGGCACATCACCAGCTAAAATTCATCGTTTAAGTCATACCCCATGTCATGGAAACGGACGTGATTAGGTAGACATGGGCAATAATGTGCAGTCCATGCCATGTCTCCAAATCTCCTTTACACTGCTTTGCAATGAAATTGCCCCACCAACAAGGAGTTATCCGACCTTATCCATATTTAGTAGGGGAGGGGTTCGTCTACCTTCGACTAGTAAACGATTAGATGCATGCTCACGAGACATGACTACAGGGGTTTCCGGGAGCTTGTATAGGCTCATCAGTTGACACCTGTGCGAGACGTTCCATGCAGTAAGGGGGAAGCAACTGCCTCGTGAACGTACAGTACTGTAATCCGCACAACGGTCTCAATGCCACGACGACGACAACGACAACCGTTCACGCAATTAACGGACTTTCAACGAGGTCGGATTATTGGCCTCTCCGAGGCTGGATGGTCAACCAGACGGATTGCTGTCCATGTATCGCGGGACGCACGGACGGTAGGCCGATGTTGGAGGCAGTGGCGAGAGGAAGGCTCACTTGCCAGAAGATCAGGCTCTGGGGCCCGGAGAAGCACGTCAGCTCGTACCGATAGGCGGATACTGCGAACAGCGCTAGCGGACAGAACCATCACCCTGCGGCAACTGCGCGACAACATCACTATTCCCGCTACTGCTCCAGTGTCAATGGCGACAATAGCACGCCGGTTACACGCCGCGACAATGTCTGCCAGACGTCCATTGCTGTGTCTTCCTTTGACACCTGAGCACCGCGCGATACGACTGCAATGGTGTCGTGAACAAGTGAGCTGACGAATGGAATGGCGCCCGGTGGTCTTCAGCGACGAATCCCACTTTTGTTTGGACACCTACGACAGACGTGGACGGGTGTGGCGCAGACCACTGGAACGTGCCAATGAACAATGCACCCGGTATCGCCATCGTGGACCAACACCCCGGGATCATTGTCTGGGGTGCCATCCGCTACGATACCAGAACGCCTTTAGTCACCATCCAAGGCAACCTGACAGAAACATGGTACATCACAGAGATTCTGCAGCTCGTATACTGCCCTTTCTGCACGCCATATCCGGGGCAGTCTTTCAGCAGGATAACGCCAGACCACACACGGCAAACATGAGCATGGCATGTCTGCATAATGTCAACTGACTGCAATGGCCCGCCATTTGAGCACGTGTGGGACATGGTGGGACGTCGTTTACGATCACCCCGCAATCTCCATGAACTGACACAGCAGGTTCACCAGGCCTGGGCAGACGTACCCCAAGATGACATTCGCCACCTGTATGATCACCTACACCTGCGGCTGGAACAATGCATCGCCGCTAGAGGTGGTGCCACAACCTACTGATGCCGCTTTCCGTTGGGACACCCTGTACAAACGAGTGCACGTCTTGGCTCCATAACGTAATAAAGGTGTGTTCGGATGTATCTCTTGCTGTATGCCTACTTTTGGCTCATTCGGATAACTCCTTGTGGGTGGGGTAATTTCATTGCAAAGCAGTGTATTCAGCAAGGATTTCGCACAGTATTGCGATCAGTAGAATAAGAGGAATGTATGATCAGTTGGTACGAGGGAGGCCATGGGCGGCTCAGATCCACAGCTATGAAGAAGTCATTGCCTTTTCATAAATATTAATAATTATACAGGGTGTCCGAAAAGTCTAGCACTATGATGTATATCACAGTCCAGAGGCGATGCATTAGATAGAACAAAAACGTCTTATAGCGAGTGGATCATGGGCTTTCCATTTCCGACCTCAAAAGCGTCATTCAAACCGTAACTTTTTCCCTGTCAGAGATAGAAGAAAATTTCCCATTACGAACTTGTAGAGCACCCCAAAATTAGTCTAAGTCCACGTTTACTTTAACTGATTCATAGGAAAATTGTGTGAGATAAATGAGGATGAAGATTGATAAGCTACTCGTCCGTCCCCCCCCCCCTCACACAAGAGTGGCATCGTTTCTCACGCGAAACTGTAAGTTATTCAAAGTTAATTTGCATGTATCGGCCTCGGTGGCTCAGTGGGTTCGTGATCGCCTCTGATGCTCGAGGACGCGGGTTCGACCCCGGCCGAGGACGACGAGGATTTTTTCAGGGGAAAAATCCTGAGATCACGCACTTCCTTCGGAAGGGAAGTAAAGCCGTTGGTCCCGTGTAGTCGTTTGCCGGCTGCACGTTAAAGAACCCTTGCGAGGCCCCAAAATTTGCCGTCCTGAAATGACCATAGCAGTTGAAAGGGACGTTAATACCAAACAAACCAAACCAAACCAAACCAAACCAAACCAATTTGCACGTAGTTTCTTCACGGTCTCCATAAATTTTGCCGTCAGACCTTTTTCGTTGCTCTTCATACGACCTGAGTGTTGCTGTCACTTACTGTTCTGTATTAGTTTCATCACAGTTTCGTCAAAGTCGTTGAACTCCAATTCCAGTGTTCGATTTTGGAACTCGGGGCTTAAATTACATGTAGTATTCAACCCTTTTGAGTTTAGATATAAAAAGCTCACTAATTGATTTGTCTGTGACTTCTCAACACGATGGTGGAAGGGTAGCATACCAATCTTCATCCTCATTTATCTCACACAATTTTCCCATGAATCAGTTAAAGTAAACATGGATTTAGACTAATTTTGGGGTATACATGGTGCTCGTAATTGGAAATTTTCTTCTATCTCTGATAGGGAAAAAGTTACTGTTTGAATGACCTTGAAGGTCACTTTTGAGGTCGGAAATGGAAAGCCCACGATCCACTTGCTATAAGACGTTTTTGTTCTATCTCATGCATCGCCTCTGGATTATGATATACATCATAGTGCTAGATTTTTCGGACACCCTGTATGATTATTAAAATTACAAAACAAGAGAATTACTTTTAAAAATTACTGTAACTGTTGTTGCAGTGAAGCCACACCAATCCGGAGACTTGGTATACTAATACCGGACAGACATGCAGGATGTGCAGCGATCCCTCTGTCCAAGAACTTCCATCGCACATGACAATGTGATTTTTATTGTTCGGACCATTTAAAAAGCACCTGAGTGGCAGATGATACACAATCGAGGTGGAAGCTCGGCAAGCCGTCATGACGTGGCTTCAGACGCTTGACATTGTTCTTCAGTGGATAGATAGATAGATAGATAGATAGATAGATAGATAGATAGATGCCTTGGCGTACTGTTGAAACAAATGTTTAGTATGGAGAATATGTTGAAAAATAATTTATATAAAGGCCATAGTACTTTTTCTATGTACCAGTTGAATAGTTTACGCGATGAGGAGGTTTTGTTATTTTTGTTTATTGAATCGCCCTCGTATTAAAAAGTTTTCGATATGACGCTTACTTTTCAAAGCATCACCTGCTTAACTGCCGTGATTGAAAGGTTTAAGTCTCAAGTTTGGTCAAAGTCGATTCAGCTAAGAAAAAAAACAACAAAACGAGTAGAGACAAACAGATACAGTATAATTGTTTACTTCTTAGGTTTTCTAAACTTTGAAATAGCTTAAAGCATGTTCGTCCAGATTACATGAGTATCTTGATAACATTGTTAATATGCAATCCAACAGTTAACAGAAGCCTTAGAATAATTCGAGGTGCTTGTTCAGAATATGTAATTTTTCCATTTGTCCATAAGGAGAAAGCAGTGGAATGGGGTCAAAATTGCAGAGAATTTACAAATTTTGGTCAAAATCCGTGAACGAGATTTAAACCATTTTCAGCTAGTTATGTGTCATTAACATACACATCACACATAACTCGTCAACGGCTGATCAAGTTGCGATAAAACCTGCCAATTATATCTAAATCTGCAAGAGTAGAAATTATTGATTTTCAGCGAAGGCAGTCCATATCTGCCTCCGGTTTATTGAATGGGGGATTTGTTTTGTTCTTTTTTATTATTCTAAATTTTGGAGCAAATATTTCAATCTATCTTATGGTTTTAAAATATCGAATATCTGGACTGAGTGGTACATACTATGTACTTTACATGGCCGAACGCAAATAATAAATACAGTGAGTAGGCCTACCTCTATAAAAATTGGGGGCAAAGATTACTCTCGTTTAAACACAACATACATAAATAACTTATTATGATGAGATTATGCATAACTACGAAAAACATAGTTAACGTGCGCTTTATTAGCTGCAGAATTCATGTAGAGACAGGACGTTAATTACCTCCTTTCTTAGAAATAATTTAAAGTAATGTTGGCAGTTTAAAGTTGTTCTGAATTTCTCATAATTTGTACTTTTAGACTATGGCATTAATATTCTTGCGTCGTATCACATCATAAATCTTAAATTGTCTTGCAAAGTTAATTTAATATTACGCTCTGAATTGATTATTTTTGCCGTGTTTCTGATCCTAACGACTTGAAAATTAAAGAAACTTGCAAAACAGGAGTACATAATAAATAAAGTAGATCTACCCATAAATAAAAGATGAAGCTAAATAAATCTGGAGGAAACCAGCTAACGGGATATATCCGATATATATTTTCTGACGGAAGATCCTGTAGGATAATCTGAATTATTCCTAAATAATAGGATTTCAGGCTTCTTGTTGCTTATCACATTATATTTGAGAGTAACTATTTGTTACGTCAAGGAAGGAGAGTCGGGAGATTTTTATTAAAGCGGTACAGTCGGTTTGGCATGCAACACATGAAAAGTCGGATTTCGTTGACTGAAATGAATGAATAATTTGTCGAGGCATTATATCGGAACTTTAATGACCAATCCTCTCTCATCTTCAATTAATCTTCCTTAAAATGTGTGTTTCAGGAAGTTGTGTTTCGTGCGGAGGAACTTTAATACGATACACGGATGTGCCGCTAAGTGTGGGTGGATAGAAGGCAGTGAAACTTTAATGGTGTTTACAGTTGCACAAGAATGCAATAGGGGTGATGAAGGAATTGGTTATTAATTGAGAGGCAGGCCGTTGCTTCCGCACTTTCGGTCCTCGGCTTTGGCATACTTTTTGGATACAAGGTGGGTTGAGAGTAAAACTTCTTCTTCTCTCCCTACACCCTATTCATTGCTCCCTCCACCCTAAGCCTTCTATTAAGCCTTCTCCTTCACTGCCGCCGCCGCCTCCTCCTCCTCCTCCTCCTCCTCCTCAGAAACAGCAATGGCCGCTCCCTATCGATTGCGTGTGAGGCTGAAGGGGGTAGAGAGAAGTCCTCCTGTCCTGGACATTAGACATAATGTGATCAATCTATCACAGTCGTCTGTTGGAGCAAAGCAAACAATTACGAAGCTACACCATCTCGTGATGGAAAGTCGGAAAAACAGCATCGCACTTTTCTTTTTGTCCTCCACCCCCCTTTAGAGAGTCGCAGTCTCAATTTTTTTTAATGTGTAGAATACGTACAGGTGGAAAAAATCTACAATCTTCACAAGTAAGCAAAATCGTTTTCCATTTCCTCCCTATCATAATTGTTATTTAGTAAATCTGGGTTGGGAGATGTACTTGAATTCCAGTTAATTAACAAAATCCACGTGTTAAATCACACTCGTTTTATATTGTCAGATATATTTCGGTAAAATACTGTATTAAAGTTCTGTTTAATTCCTTAATTTCTTTTGAATGTGAAGATTGTAATTTCTTCATTTAGCTCGTGTTCTCGAAGATATTTCAATTGGTTGGTCGTTATCACATTTTCTTGAGTCGTGATAATTGATACGATTTTTAAAGCTCAACCATTACGGCGACCCCCCCCCCTTTCATTAATTGCATATTAATACATATATTTCACATTAGTGTAATTTCCAACAGAAATGCTCGCTTTAGGAAATAATTCAGATCAGATTTCTAAAAATCGCTATTAAAAAACGTTAGGAACAACTCACACACACACACACACACACACACACACACACACACACACACACACTTTATAAATCTTGCATCGATTTGTATAGTTCGCATCCGACTGAGAGAAAGTGGCAAATCGTGTTCGGGAGCTTTTGGCCTGAATAAAAAAGGAAAGTGGAGAGGTAGGAAGGATCACATGACCTTTTGTCGCCGTAAAGGCACAATTGCAGAGGTCGCTCTACTTTCACTAATGAGGGCTCACTAATTAAAATCCGGAGAACAACATTGTAGAACAAAGTGGGACGTCGTTCGTTGCTAGGAGCACCTTGAAAGGAAACGTGAGCGAAAAGTCAGAAGATTTCGACTGTGTTAACAACAGGGGTCTGTAAAGTTCTTCCTCTTTCGACAAAAAAAGTGTTTGGTTAACAAGAAATGACCTGAAATCTCTTGGAGCACATAAAAGCTTTTGACCGGTTGAAAGACTCATTTTGTGAGATTTATTCAACAAGATATCAAGTTCTGGGATAAAGATTGCTGATGGGTGATAACGATTATTTTGCTTTCACGTCTTTCTATCTTCGATCTAACAGTGGCATGTGATTATTCTTAATTGTACGGCACAGATCTAATGTGTCCTGTAACGGTAGTGAACAATTACAGTCTTGTTGAGATGGAATAAAATCACCAAAGATACCTTTTAATTATTACGTAATCTGTTGGGTCTTATCTTCGCAGGAATCACTTCCAGTCGCTCTTCTTCACTGTTCGTCGGAAATGATTTTAAAAGGTGAGAAAATGGGCGCGTTGAAAGTGGGTCGCCTTTTTACTGCTAGTTCCGCAAAGAATAATTGAAGAGCTTCAACAATAAAAAAGAAGTAAATAAAATGCAATAAATAAAGCAGGAGAAGATGACCTTTTATCTCTCTCTCTCTCTCTCTCTGGTTGTCTTCTCTTGCTCAACTCCTGTTCCATTATGCTGCGCAATTTGTCTGGTTTCAAGTTTAGTGTTTTGTTATCAACCCGATGGCGACGAGTGTTTTTATGCGTGGGCAATGAACAGTGATGGTCCGGGTGATGAAACGCGATCCTGGGCCCTTCTGTTAGCCAATCGACGTTCGCCAAAATAAATAGCGGTTTTTGGGATCCAAAGCGAAAGGGGGTTGACCGGCTTCCGAAAAGATAAATGACGTGGGCGGTATTAATTATTGACGCCGTCGAAGCGAAATCTTTTGTTATCGCTTTTATTTCACTCGGAGGGATTGAGTTGGAGCGCCAACTGGGGAAAGAACTAGGAATTAGATAACACCAAAAAAGAATAAAAAAAAAGGAGAAAAAATTAGAACGAGGGAACGAATTCATCTTAACTTAAAGGTTGAAAAATTTCTTTATTTGGGAGGAAAAAATCTTGAAGCAGAAAGGAGAGCGAGTTACAATTGGAATAAAAAAAAACGGAGAAAAAATCTATTCCTCAGAACATGCCATTTATATAAATCTTTCTTCAGATAAATAAGAAGTGATCCCTCTATCAATCCTTCAAGTTTCTTCGAATACAGGCTAGTGGCACCAATCATTCACCCTTAAGTAAGGGGCTTAAGGGTAGAAGCCTCCTTTCTGATTGTATGTAGATACCAAACCTCATAGCAACGTCAAACCAAGTCTTTGACTTGAGCAACTTTCATTTGAATATGCTGTTTGTGTTTTTCTCTCTCTTTTTTTATAATAACCAAAGTGGTACCACTAGGCCAATTTTATTTTATGACATCACGACTGTTGAGCTTTATCTTCATGTCTTCTCTCGTTTCTACAATGTGCCAATTTCGTAGACACATCTTTCCCCGAAGGAAGAAGATTCCTTTAGATTAGATGCCCTCAGTAAGCATTTTCTCGAAGGATTTTCACGATAAAAAAAGAGACTCTTCTTGCGTTTCTGGTTTGTCTTGGCCACTATTTATTTTTTCACTGTTTGGAGATGTTTTCTAGAATCGCGGAAATAAAATTTTTCTCATTTAAATAACTAGGAAGTATTAGCAAGAAAAATCAACTCCAAGAGAATATAAGAAACTGAAGAAAATTCTTCAGGCATATCATAATTATGCCTGAAAATAATGGAATGTAGAAAATTATGATATTTTTGAAGAATTTTCTTCAGTTACTTATATATTCTCTTGCTCTTAACTTTTCATCAATTTATTTGACTGTTTATGGGCAAGGAAGATTCCCGACTTACGAATCGGGAGCCTGATCAGCCATTTGAGCTTCATCTGACTTCATGGAAGCCCATAAGGACACGTTGTAACAGCATTGTTGTTCGCAGTCCGCGATAGCTCAATTGGTTAGAGCAACGACTGCGAAATTCGTGGTATCTGGTTCGAGTTGCGGAATTTTTCCTTCGCTTTTCTACACATTGTAATTAAGATCAACTCCAATAAAAATAAATGAATATTGCAAACCTTACCCGAAAAACTACAAATTGGTCTTGCTTATGATGAAGATAGTTTTAAAACAGTTTTCATTCTTGTAACAACTAAGATAAAAACAAATTGAAAACTTTTCTATTTGATTTCACGCTTAATCACACGTTTAATTTTTAAAAAATGAAATAGCTACGAGGAACTCCGTGTATATTACATAGTAGATAAACTTGACAATATTTTAAAATTCAAAATATGAAGCTGCATTTTATCCAAAGTTTTCCTTACATTGTTTTTCTTGATAAAAAATTTTTTTACTACTGTTGACGTAAATTATCTGTCACTATACCGAGGCTAAGGGTATTTGTCGCTATACCGAGGCTATAGGTCGTCCATGTATCTAACCTACTGATTCTTAAAAATAATAAAAAGAAAACGTTTATCTTGAAAATTAATTTCCATATTGATTTGCTAACCACTTACAAGGGAACCACAGTTTCACATCAAATTGAAATTGAATCTTTGTATGACTATGCGCGCTCAAATATTTTTGCTTTCGCGGTTTATTTTGAAAGAAACAAAATGCGATTTCTTATTAATGCAAGCATCAATAGTAGCTTTAGGTGAGTAAATTTGGTCTAAAACTGTGAGACACTGTTTCGGATGGTTCCCTTGTTAGTTTGAACGTAAGTTTCTCCTCACCAAATCAGTATGCGTGTTTCCTCATAGAGAGCGGTGTTGACAACTTATGGTTCGGAGCCACATCGGCTTTCTTCATACGATTAACGTTATTTGGCTTGGAGCCGAAAAGTTTGATGAAGCTAATTCAAAGAGCCACGTCAGAATAAAGCAGTTTCAGATAGAAAATATTTATCTTGGATGAAAAGATGTTTTGAAATTGTTTCAGCAAGATAAAATTTAGCAATGTAGATATTGTATGATATCGTTGTCATAAAAAAAATTTGTGCTGCTATCGAATATCATTGTTTAAATAGAATTTACGGTTTCAAAAAATATGGAGCAGTTAATTAAGTTTATAAATGACTTGTTTATATATCAATATTCGTCGGCTATTCTAATTGTGTTTGTTCTTTTTAAAGTCGATCATAATCTATTAAGTAAAGCTAAGGGCTGAACTGCAAACACAACGATATTTTCTGTGGTCTTATTTCCACAATAAATTTAAATATTTGCAATCCACTTAGTTCTAATGTATTTTTCCCCTTGCCAAACGGAAGAAAACAAATCAGTGTTAGATTGATCATGCGCAATTTGAGTCGTGAGTCTCGGCGCAAATGTCGAGGCGTTTGCTCCTCGTCTCTTTGTTTTCGAAGTTGGAGAAGTCTTTTCTTTCCTTTTCTTTCTTTTTTTTTTTTTAATGTTTTACTTTTTTTTTTGTTCAGACGATTGGCGTCGACAGACACTTCAGAACCGTTTGTTTAAATGGTAATGTTGTTTTCTTCGTCGATTTTATTGGCGAAGATAATAGAACAACTTTAAGCTGTCAGCAGCGAATTTTGCTAAGAATTTTATCAAAAACGTCTTCCGAGAAAGGCTTTTTCAAAATTACCTTTTCACTTATGTTCTCTGAACGTTGATGGTGTCATTTTCGCGCTAACGAATTGAAGAAACACGTTAAAAAGAGATCAATTTATTTGTTTGCATATTCCGTTAGATTTTCTTTTTCTCTTTGTGAACGCATTTCCATGCAAATGGGCTTGTTTTTATGTCGACGGAATTCCCTAGAAATTAAGAGCAAATGTAAAGTAATGTAGTCCATTACGGAATGCGCAACTTTCCTGTTCTTTCTTGGCCATCATAAAATAATTAGAATTCTACAGGAAATTAAATCTACCGCAATATGATGCACTGTAAGTGACCTCTTAAGGGGACGAGCACGCAGTTACTCCGAAATTGTGGCGTTTCATCACGATCTGGTTTCTTCAATTATTTCAAAATTGGTTGCGTTACTGTGGTCTTAGTGTCATTATTTGCCGTTATTACTATAAATATAATACGGCAGCATTATACAGTCAAGCGAGATTATAATTATCAACGAACCTTGATCTTTGTTACTTAAGAATAAAACTTCCACGAAGTTCGTTATAGCGGAATTAGTCGCATTGAAATAGCATTATCTCAAATGTGTATTTAAAGTGTACTAATAAACAAGCACGATTCGATAAACAATTCGGGTTTCTTTGGCTTTGTCCCAGTTCAAAAAGAATTCAGTGCACTTCACCGCACTTCAAAAATCATGTGCCGGTTGGTTTTTTTTTGGGGGGGGGGGTTGTTTTTAAATCGTTTAGCGACAACTTTTTAAATCCTAAGCGTGATTTTAGGATTATTCATTTGGTTACATGTTAAAGAATTCTTATATAGGCAAATTTTAATCCTGACGAGCGATTCCATATTATCTTATCACTGACATATTTCATAGTGATGATTCTAAATCCTATACTGTATGCATCTAGAAAGATCAACAGTATGTAAACATAAAATAAAAATTTAGTATTAGGCAAAAAAAAACAAAACAATATATGTACTGTCTATAGAATATATAAAACGGTGTACAAGAGCTATGTACAAAAATAAACTATTAAAAGCTATTTATACAGTCTGTCCAAAAAGTTTATAATATTAGATGTGTTTTCATTTAAATAAAATAATTATAAATAAACTAATTGCTCAAAATTGGATTTTATTAGCTTTATAGAAACACAGTTTCATAAATAGTAATTCTTGTAAAAGTAAACAGCTATCCGTTGTTAATAATTATTTTAACAATTATTTTGTAAAATGAAATGTGTCCAGAAAG
>JAHWFO010029920.1:325871-362122 GCA_023313115.1 Rhysida immarginata
CGAGAAACTCTTCAGGGAATTCGTGTCCGTTTTCAAATGAAGGCGTTGTGATTTAATTTGAATTAATGTTCGGTTTTGTTTTAAAGGGTTTTAAGAGAATTCATCTTAACAATTAGGCGTAAGTCATTCCGCACCGAAGCACGATGCTTTAAATTTCACCCTATTTGGCACTTTCAGTGGGAAAATTTTTTTTTTTTTTTTTTTTCTGTTTTGGCGAAGTACTTCGGTTGCTCGATTGAAGTCCTTTTGACGGCAATTCTCCGGTGCAATATCATTAGCATTTCCGAACATTTCTTTTTTTTATTTAAAAGTATAAATATGAATAGAGGAAATTTTAATGGTAAATGTGACCGCCGAGATTGCTCTGTTGCTCTGTTTATCTGAGAAAATTTATGCATTTCAAAATAGTTGCTGCTTTAGGTCATCAACTTGAGCGTACTCTGATTTATTTATTCATAGGTTATTGCCCAGAGAAGACTTAAGCAACAAATTTAAAATTCCAGAATAAGTGGTGAAGATTTTCCTTCTCGTATATGGCATTTATCGGAGAACATAGGTGCCTCAGCTTTATAAGTGTGTGGATCCTTTTCTTAAAAGCATTATAAAAATGCTTGTTTTCACATACATTCAAGCTTATTGTTTAACCTTCAGTTAATACATGTACGTAGTTTTTGTTACAGTTTAATTTATTTATTTAATTTAATGGCTACAATCAACGTTTATTTCTGGTGTGTGGAAATGAATTAAATTTTTAACCATGATTTTCACTTCAATGCAGAAAATGTTATAAACAAAATTTGATTTCTAAATTGAGACTATTATATAATCTCGGCCCCATAAAAAATTTACGATACACACGCGCATAAAGAAGAAGAAGAAGAAGTAGTAGTAGTAGTTGTAGTAGTAAGTGCCACGAAAGAATAAACGGGGTATTTAATGGATTTGCAATGACTTTGTCATAGTTGTATTCAGCTTTATTGGTTAGTACACGTTTTGTCTACATAGTAATAACTTTTTCCTTGAATGCCATTGGACTAAACTCTTTTAAGATCCGAGATATTTGACCTGCAAGTTGGCTTTTAAAATTTCACGCTACGTATAGTCTTTTCAGATACTCAATGGCATCCTATGTTATTCATGTTACAACTTTGCTTTCAAGCAATCCCGAAGTCAATAGTCACAAGGCATGCTGTGTGGCAACTGCTGGGACCTCACCACAGGTACAAACGGTTAATTGATCCTGTCGCCGTGAGTTTTTCATTGCACAAGAAATACGCGGCGGTGGTTCATCCTGTACAATGAATGTTGTTCGAAGGCCTCCCCGCTGCTGCAGATTAGGAATGACGAAGCTCGTTACAAACACGTTGCAACATCGTTGCTCGAAATCGAACCGTTCTCGGCTCTTCAACAAGGAAGTCGGCTATATATTATGAAAATTTCTGGTGAATGAAAGGGAACGTCATTAAACACACAAGGTGCACCTCGTCCCTCTTCATGGGGTATTTCAGGGATACATAGGAGAAAGTACAGATCAGACTCTTAGTAAATATGCGTCGCAATCTGGCATAGTTTTACAATTGTCTTCAAAGGACAGTCTATAGAGCTTTACCTTACACTTTCCATGAAGAGTACTGTGGCAGCAAAATTTTAATATACGTTGTTATTTTTGCTGATACAGATTATCTCAACTGTTGGCCTTCACTTGTGATGAACCAGTGTGCCTTTTTTCGCCATTGTTCGTGTAATAGCAGATGTCACTGGTTTTGGTTTTTTTTTTTTGAAGATGTTTCCGACGCCTCTATCCACGGTAAGGTACCGAACAGTGCTCTTAACTTGTTGTATGCTCATAACTTATTGCAAGATTGTCCTATGAAAACGGTAAGGTACCGAACAGTGAAAATCAAACAATCCCTCAAGAAAGAACAAAAGAGGAAACCACCAATCCACAAAACAAATGGTCATTAAACATTCGTTTTGTGTATTAGTGTTTTCCTCTTCTATTCCTTCTTGTGTTCAAGTGTCCACAGTTTTTGGCTTATTATTTTATCAAATAAAATCCCTCATTATTATCCTGTGAACAGTGTGATTTAAAACTGCTTGTTAGAATTGTCTATTGAACCCTGTCAATAGTTTATCCATGCTGTCCGTTTTCTGCACGTCCTACTATATTTTCTTTGTGAACTTCATATCCCCGTGTTTGTGATTTAAACTCCGTAATCTGGTTCTCTGCCCTTTTCCGATATATATTGTTGAAAATATTAATTTTCTCATAAAAGGAAAATTCATTCATTCAATGAAGAAATTTCATTTCTCCTAAGAGAGGATGTAATATGTTGTCTAGGCGAATAAATAATAACCTTTCCACAAAGCGAGTTTGGATAATAAAAATTTTTTACGAAATATTAAAGAGTGTATGAAAGTGCAGAAAATGGAATAAATGCGTTGGCGTGTTTTCTCTTTCTCTTGACTTTCATGTTGATTGTGAAGGTTTTGAAGAGAAGACGATGGAGATGGCGGTTGCCACGGGCTCCTCATCCATTATTCATAGCCGTCTTTTGATTAATAACATCATCCTCCTTCCTACCCGAGGACGAAGACGAATGAATTATTCGCCGACCTGGTGAGGCTTTTTTCTTTATAATATTGTTTTAAAATTCAATCCTTCTCTCTCAAAACCTCTTCCGCGTTAGTCTTTTTTTTTTTTTTTCCTTTTTTTTTTTTTAATTTCTCGTGGTTTTTCGTCTTCTTGTTCAGAAGAAAACTAATCACAATTAAAAAATAGAAAGAAATAGAAGAAGAAAAAGAAGAAAAAATAAAAGAACAAAGTCAAGTGTCGATCTAACAGATTAGCGCTTATCTCATGCTCATTTTTTAAAAACTACTTTTCAATTAGGTCTCTTTAAAAATAACGGCAATTTCGAAATGAAAAGATAATCATAGCTAAGAGGAGAGACTGACTTTTAAAGGATAGTTTTAATAGCAATATGTCATAATGTTATTATTATTATCGTCTTGTTTGCTTCAGTCCACAATTGCTTTGCTCATCAGCGTTGTCATCATCCATCCTTGTCAGCCTTTAATCTCTTTATGCAGTGCTGCTGTTTTATTTCAGTTTACCTCCCTTTTTAAATAATGGTTTTACCCCTTCTGCCTTTTTTTTGTTTTACACTAATATATACTTTTCCATTTTATACACTTTTTTTTAGTATCCTTAAAGTAGAGCTTGTAACTTTCATAAATACGTGGTCTCATAGACGCGTTCTTTTAATAACATAACTTGCGTTCCCTAGATGTTCTCAATGAAAATTTCGATTGAAAGTAAATTTTAACACTGCATACAAGATTAATGCTTACATGCTATCCATATATTTATTTTCCGACAATTTCATTGAAGCATGTTAAATATTTAATCCTCCAAATTCTACAAGGAAGATGAAATCCCTTTGCTTTTATGTCTTCCTTTCACCCGCTCTTCCTCCCCCATCTTTTTTTTTCTTTTTTTTTTGGCGCATGCGTTGTGAACGACGATGAGACTGAATTATTATCGACCGGATAAGGCACTCGGGTCTGTTGCTTAGCAACCAACCTTCTCTCTTCTTTCTCTCTCTTTCATGTTTCTTGTTTTCGAGTCACCTGTTACCGTGGCAACTATCCGAATCAGTCTCTTCTTTCACATCTGACCTTCATCTCTGGTCGCCGTGGCAACCAAGAGACAGGAGGCCCTTCTCGCGCGATTGCAGCGTCTGATGAGATAAAATTCGGTCGATCCAGAACGCCCTCGTTACAACGAAATCCAGGTGGGAAGTCCCTGCGAGCGCCTTCTCTCTCTCTCTCTCTCTCTCTCTCTCTCTCTCTCTCTCTCTCTCTCGTCTCGCCCTACGTGTTTTAGCCCTTTAAGACACTTCTGCCCAAAACGCTCGTGCCCTTTATCGGCTTGCATTCGAAAGTACTACGTAATAGGAGCCGTGTGCAACAGACGATTGAATCTAATATTGGTAGAAGATACTAGAATTTCATTCGCCTCCTTTTATGTAGAAGGTAGCGAGAGTTGCGTTAGCGGCCGTTTGTGCAAGGACTCGTTAAAGGTGGTTTTACTCTGAAACAACAATCCCCTCTCCCAACTGGAATATCTGTAATCATCTTGGCTCGTTTAATTCCGGAAGATAAAAGAATTCTTTCAATAAGTTTCATCATTCCTTATATCAAGAATTAAGAAGGGATTTTACATTAAAGGTCATCAGTCTTAAACATTAACAATAATGCATCGCAATCTTGATTAATCAGGATGCAACAGGAATGGTAAAGTTTTCTTAGAGAAAGTTGAATGCTTTCATTCTTTATAAATTAGTCTTAGATTATAAGTAAAGACCAGATTCGTTAAATTCAAATTCATCAATTAACGACGTGTTTGATCGTGTTTAACACTACTGTTTACATTTCATCAAAGGATTGTATAAATCCAGGATTAAGAGATTGGTATTCCTGTAGAAATTACTTCACAAAAATTTTGTAAATATAAAATAGTAAACGATAGAAAAAATCGAATGAGGGACCTTGAGTATCCGTTTCGCCGCTCTTACCAATTGAGCTTTCGCTAACATTAGTACAGCTATGCTGTCTCAAACTGTCCTCTGACTTCTAAGAAGTCCAAACATAGCCTAGCCGGTGGTCGATAGCGCTGAAGCGTAGATTTTCCAGTTTTAAAATCATGTTCATGGATGTTTGTGTCCCGGGATTGCTTAAAGATAATGGCGCAAAGTTATGTGTAATGGCGCAAAATGACCTAGATGTTGACACGCCCAAAAACCTAACGAGCCAACTAACCAACAGGGATAATCCAGATGGCAGAGCAGGCGCCTTGTCGCAAGTCCTAATTTTTTTTCTTTCTTTAACCATGAATAACCGATGAGATAATTTGATAAATTAAGTGGTTTAGTTTTCCTGGAGAAATTACTCCAAAAATTTGGCTAATATAAAGAAGCAAATTCGTAGTCCCTGGTCCGAAACCAAGATGCTGAATTTTAGTACTTTATTTTTAAGGGGTGCTATAAATGATCATCGGTTTTGCTTTTGTTATATTTGTCGAAACTTTAAAAAATTAATATTATTACCATTAATTCTTGACGAACAATACACAGTTCCAGATACGAGAAAAGATGTCATTGAATTGAAATTCCTAGATTCCAAATGCTTTTTTTCTCGTACAGTTTGGCCAAAGGTTTAGAATCAGTCATAAGAAAAATCAATATAAAGCCCTAATTTTTAATACAGAACCAAGTATTAGCATCTCCCTAGCAGTGCAAGTGGAATAGCCTTTTAGAAGACCACTAAAATTTTTTTGCATATTTAGAATTTATAAAAAAGTAACGGAAATAGTGCAGGTATGATTCTGGCTGGTCAAAAATTTAGATCCAGCCATGTTTGAAGAAAATTTCTACAAAGTAAAAATAATTTTTTTTATCATTATCAGTAAAAGGTGTATCACATATGTCTTCTGTTAAGTATGCCAGAAATACAGCTTTAAGTCAAAAAACCCGCCAACAAATCAAAACTTTACATGATGATGGAATGAGCTTCCCAAAAATTGCAAAGCTGATGAAACGCAGTAAAAGTGCTTGTGTGACTGGAGTAAAGCTGTATGATGAAACGGAAAGCTTTGAAAATCGTCCAAAAGCTGTAGGCTACGCAAAACAGATGCACGGACAGATCGTCGGATTCATCGCTTATCAAAAGCCAAACGCTATCTCAAATCAACAGAGATTCAGGCTCAGTTGCTATAGAATGGAGTGGCCAGAATAAGTCGAAGAACCATCAGGCGCCGGCTTAATGAGTTTAAGCAGCTTGGAAGAGTCATCAGGAAGAAAGCGTTTTTTGTCTAGAAAAGCAAGATTGGCATTTGCAAGAGCACAGTAATGGGCAAATCTGTTTTGGTGAGATCAATCCAAGTTTAATCTGTAGGGCAGCGATGGCTGGAAGTATATTCGCCGTTTTAAATTGGAAAAGTTTCACCCAAGCTGTATTCAACCAACTGGTGACGGATGGTTTGGGGATGTTTTTTTAAGGCATGGAACAGGCCTTATTCATGAAATAAATAGTATAATGGGTCAGCTTGTTTATAAATCCACTCATGGAAAATGTCGTGCTGCCTTATGCAGACGACAATGCCGCTCCGGTAGACATTTCAATAGGATAATGATCCTAAACTCACTAGTAAACTCGATCAATGATTTCAAGATTAGCTTAAGATGATGGCGTAGCCTGCTCAATCGCCTGAGTTAAATCCAATAGAAATGTTATGGAAAGATGTTGATGCAGAAATAAAACGCTGCAAATATCGCTAATTTTCCCCACGATTTTATTCTAAGAATTCGAATTGATAAGCTTTCCCTTATAATTACACCGATTTTGTCTTAGACTCTATATCCAAGATGATAAGCTTCCCCAATAATACCTGTGCGAACAGGTTTTTCTAATTACCTCCTCTGTGGAATTCCGACTGCAATATTTTATCAGTCGCAATCTACACCTGTATTTGGATTGGAAAAGCTACCGAACCTTCCTTTTCAGTACAGCAATAAAACTTTTAACAATTTGAAGTTTCGCTTCAAAGGAATGATAAATCAGCTCTTATATGTATGAAGGAGATCAATCCATTTTAAGAACAATTCTTAAAATGGGTTTGAGATTTCTTAACGTTCTAATCTATTTTGTAAGGAAAATGTACGAGATAAGATAACAATTAAGCAGGCTGAATTAATAAAAAATGTATTACACTGTTCTCTGCCTCAGTGCTTCGTCTTGAAAATTCTTAAGTGGCAGCTATCTCTTCATCGGTTTAGGTATCCGCTTGCATATCTTGTTCTCTATTCGTCTCTTAATCTAAATCCTAATTGGCTCCTTTTGCTCTGTCAGACGTTCGACTATTAACCATTTGGTTCCATGCATTCGGGAGTCATTGAGACGGAGGGAGGAAGGGGGCTTATCCTTTTTTTGGCAACGGTGCTGAGCCCACCAAATGAAGGAGAAGGAAAGTGACGACCCCTGGGGGAGCCACCATTGACCTTCTTTAATTCATCTAGGCGAGGTTCAATGCACTTGATAAGAGGGGGAGGGGGGATAAAAGGATGGAGAATAGGGGGAGGGGGACTTAACGAAGCGAAAGAGAGAACTTCCTTGCCAATGATGTCGTCCCTTGTATATTTAAAGAGCCGTGAACGTTGTTATCGCGAGAAATTTCACACGAGTTCCATCAAGATTAATTTTAACTGTTTTCATTTAAAACACGTGTACAAAGGCATCCTCTTTAAAGGATTACAAGGAAAGTTTATTTATTATTCAATAAATCTTAAATCTTCCAACATTAGCGTGTGTTTTCGCTAGGCGAAAACTTTCTTCTAAATTTTGAATTGGAAACATTTTCTATCGTTAAAAAAATTTACACTTAATGAACTCTGAACTTTGCATCCCGACGGCGGAAAACTCTTTCTCGTCACTGGAACATTATCGAGGCTTTGAGCGAAAGGTGTGGGAGCCCTCAAAGTTGCCATGGCTGCGGTTCATTCATTAAATCCAGAGGTTAATGAAAGCGTTCGATCCTCAAATGAAAGGGTTACAGGGAAAGGCGGAAGATGAGCTTTCTTCTCATCACCCCCCCCCCCTCCCTCTTACCTTCCAAACAAACAGGGTAATCACGTGACACCACCCACGAGCAGCCTCCAATTTCCTTATTCCTTCCTAGAAAACGAGAGCAAGGCAAATATTGTCGCTGGATTTTCGTGAAAAAAATATTCAGCCCATTATAAAGAACAAACAAACAAGTAAATAATTCCCTTAAGTCCGCTTCTAAACTTCTCTAAATTGAAGTTTTCATTCTTCGAGGACGCTTTTCATTAATAAGGAAGAGAATTTCATCAAATATGAATGGGAATTCGAATGAAGGACTGTGTATAATGAGCCTTTAATTTTGAATATTACTTTTTAAGGTTTGCATTTTTAATTTCATTTAGTTCGAAAGAGCTCGTTGTTAGGAAGTAAACAAATTTAAAATGATTCTTCAGATACACTTGAGAATTTTTAATAAAATGTTAGAAATAAAACGCTCTCGACAACACTTGCTGCCGTTTCGTTAGGCTTTCCTTTGATCTCCCAATGCTAAACAGAGAAGCCTAACACGCCGGAGGAGCTTTTTCTGCTTTTCTTTAAATCGCTGCCTGCTAGGAAGCATTTCTCCCTCACTAGCTTTTATCTGCCTCTTGAATGCCAATCACAATCTAAAAGGCTAAATTTATATCGATTAAAATGGAAAAGATTGTCATAAAACCATAACTTGAGAATCCAAACGAAATCAATTGATTTCCCGAGATTATTTCGAAGTAATCCGTTCTCGAAGGCTGTCTGTTATATGGAATGTTTATTAAATATTTTCAATGGAAATAACAAAAATTAGGATTATAACATGTCAGGTAAATAAAGATAAGTGCTGTTTTGAAAATGAAACCGCCGTTAGAATATTTTATTACTTTTTCTTTTAAATTACATTTCGTTTAAAAAGCGCTTCAAAAAGCCCTTTTCACTTTGTCTCTTTTGAAACTATTTTAAAACAAATTAGGTTCAGAGTTCCTCGTTAATGCTCTCTTCCATAAGATTTTGAGAAATATAAAAAAATATCTTAAACTTCCATTATCAGAGAATTCTTTAAGAAGTAAAAAAAAATTGTACATTAAAAATTTCAGTGCCTCTGTTTGACTAATGAGCTTTATATTCAAGCATCTTTACGTATTAAAAGTGACAAGATTGCTCATGCGTGAATATGAATTATTAACTGTTGTTTGGTAGTGGCTTAAAAAGTTATTTATATTACGTTTTAATACGTTTTACTCGCACAGAGAGAGGCATTTTGGGTTTACATAACGTTATTAGGTGTTTGGAATAAAAAATTATTTATTTTTACTCGAAGGAACATGTATGCTTAAAAACATCGCCTGTTTTGCGTGCGTTTTTCATAACAATTGCCACCATTGAATATCCAAAAACTGGAGCAAAGAAAGGGAACTCTTTTTATATATCCATAGATTCTGTAATAAGCGACAGAAACAATAGGACCGTTCTAGACTCATAATTACACCTTTAATAACTGAGTTCCAAAATCTAGACTTGAAGAAAGTGGTGAGTGCTCTGTATTATTTCCTTTATGAATTTTACAGAACCCTAAATATAAGGGAAAGTTCGCGATTCGTTTCTACGTGCTAAATATAACCACAATACATTTCATGGGGTTGTTAAATTAAACTTGAGAGTCGAAAAGCGCAGAGACACAGTAGCGGAGAATAAGGAAACGTGCACTAAAAGGGCAAAAAATTAGCGTCTCCGTTTAATTATTCCAATAAACAAAAGCAGAAGAATAAGAACTGCTTCTGCCTCTTCAGCTTTCCTCCTCCTCCTCCCTTTTGTAGAAAATGTCGTTGCCTGGTAGGCTGGAGGTTGTTTTTTTTTTCTCTCTCCTCCCATTCAAGCTTTCTTTTCTCGCTCTATCCATAATTGCTTCTCTCTGTAAACGCTTCCAATTAATTTCCGCGAGCACTTCTTCGTTGGCACGCTCATCAGAAGCGTCGAGAGATCCCAAAATGTTGATGACGTAATAATCATCACGAGAGACGGAGAAAGTCATCATATTTCTTCGGAGGCTAATTAGGTTGAACATAGAAACGAGCGACGAAAGAGAATTTGTCTCCTTGACTTTTGAATTTACTTTTTGTTAATTTTCTGAACAATTCTTCGTACAAATCTCGCCTTTTTTTTTTTTAATTTTTGGGACAAAATTATCGTAATCGCGATTTAAATTTTAATTTTCTTCCTCTTGTTGAAGGGTAATCTGCGTTCTTAGCAAGCTGAAACACTTTTACCCGGCGTCATTCTTCAGAGGTGTTACGGTTGAGCCAATTAATTCATTAACGAGTGGTTAGCCCTCCTCGTTGTTCGCTACACCTTTAGCGACCGCATTTTCTCTCTTGAGTGAAAACACGCAAATAATATTTTGTAAATACGAATTTCGTTTCGTCTAAAGGGAGGGAGAGAGACTAATAGAAGGATGACTTCAAAAAGAAGCTGCAAATGCCTCCGAGGAGCAAAAGGGAGTGCTTATCGATCTTTGCTGTTGAAAAACTCAAAACAAAAGTCGGCATCCCAGCACTTATAATGAGGAAAAATAACACTGCGAGTGATGGACGAGGCAATCCCAGAGAACCTAAAGGCTAAAGGTGTTTTTACGAACAGTCATTATCTCCTCGAACAACAAAAGGAAAAAGAAATGCGCCGCATTAATATTCACTTCAAATTATGTTTGCGCTTCTCACACGCAGTCTGGCCAATTATTTATATGCGACTATTTTGTGTTTCCCTGGAAAAAAGTGAATAATAATAATTGTTTTATCACGAAAGAGGTAACGAACCACCTTTAGAAAGAAGAAATTGCGATTGGTAAGAAAAATAATTTCAAAGTGTTCTTAAAGAAATTCTCTGATTAGAACCATTCGGCCTTTGCGTCCAATATGTTAATTACAAAAATAATGAGCTAAGATCTATTATTTACAGACAGAAAGTTTTATTTAAGGTGTTTACAAATTTAATAACACGCTTAATACAAGAATAAGAGAATAGTAAAAAAGACATCACAAAATAACATAGGTAATAAATAATACGAGGCCTTTCGGTCATTTTAACCTGAAGAAGGTCTTTGTAAATAAAATGACCGAAAGGCCTCGTATTATTTATTACCTATGTTATTTTGTGATGTCTTTTTTACTATTCACTTATTAACTGTTATACATAACTTATTTTCCTTAACGCTTAATACAAAATTTCCATTTAGAAAAGGCCGGCCAGGTGGCCGAGAGGACTAGGGCGTAGGCTTTCTAGTACTCGAGTCCGCCTGGTCGTGGGTTCGAATCCCGCCGTGGGCATGGATGTTTGTGTTTGTCCCGGGCTGCGTACTGTTATAACTTGTGTAAAAGGCGCAAAATGACCTTAGTAGTCGACGCCAAGTTTCTAATAAACCAACCAAACCAACCATTTAGAAAAGGACCTTCGCAAATGCACGTTAACTATTCGAGATGGATTCTTGTGTTTTCATTTTGTGCTTTTAAGTTAGCTTGGCTTTGGAGGTTTTTTGTTTGCTTTTTATCAGGCAAATCCTGTTTGCGTCCAAAATGCGCTTTTATTAATTTTTTCATCAATTAGCAAGACAATTAAAATCTAATTAGGGAACCCAAATAAACAGGATGACCAAATCATTGCCTATGCGCAAACCAATAGGTATGTCAGTGTTTCTTGTACTACCACAGCAATCTCTATTGTTGCTTGGGGAGAAAGGCTTTATCCCTTTTGAAGAAACCTGATGCTACCTGTTACCGTCTTCTGGCAAATGCTAAGCTAGCAAGTTATCTGGAAATAATTTTGAAGTTATTATTCTAGCGCCTTTTAAGAAAAAAAAATTGGAATTTTTTATTTAAAATGGTCTTTTCGACGCTTACAGATTGTTTATACATATCAATAATTAGTCTGTACGTATAAACTCGGATACATTTTACACAAACTATTATATTTTCATGAAAACAGCGCCTATTGTATACTCAAGTAAAAAACAGGAAGAAGCGCTGAAGTAAATAGATTTATGAGCAATAGAACGTTGGATAATGAAATGAAATTTGAATACACTGCTTCGAGTATCTTTTATGTCCTCGAGAGACGTCAATTTTCCCCCGATCCTTAATTTAGCAGCGATGAAATGTGACTGTTTACACTCGTTCTCCCTCTTTTATACCCCCTATTAGATAGTTTTTTAAAAGACAGGATGTGACGCAAGCGATCGCGTGAGGATAGAACAGATGTGCGCCCAGTGTGTTTAACCCTCATCCCTTTCCCTCACAAAACTACCCTCAAAGGAGGGAAGGTGGGGTAACGCAGTTTGAAAAAAAAAAAAAGTTCGTTCGTCGCCCTTGTATCTTGAGTTGTGGAAGGAGACATATGGACAAACGGGAGAGGGAGAAGAAAGAGTTAAAGGATCCCGGGAAAAGGCTTAATCATTGGGAGGGAGGGGGGGGGGGAAGGGGACAAACCTTAGGGAAATCATGACGCGTGCTACAAGAGAATAACAAATAATGATAATTAAAATGGGGAATGTGCTTAAAGACTGGTGTTTCTTACTTGTGAAAGAGTGAAAAAATATGAATGAGTATGATATTGAGAAAGTTAGGTATTAAGAGAAGCGATTCAGTTAATGAAGCTGTATCAGAACTGTAATAAGCAAAAAATAAATAAATATAAAAATGAAAGCTTCGTTTTTCCCTGCAGATATATTTTTAATAAACTGAAATGAAGGAATGGTACATTCGCTTAGGCCTTCCTCTATAACATAAAATGAATTACTCTTGCTTACTCCTAGGTCCAATTTTGCAGTGTCAAGTTTTTAATTATTTTGTAAAAATAAATAAATAAATAAATAAATAAAAATAAAAAAGGTTCCCAAATACTTCAGTTATCTCCCATTAATTTATATTCAAAAATTATTCACCTTAATGAGAGTCCGTTTCGGAGGAGTTAGCTGCACAAAATTTGGTCACATAAGAAATTTTCACAAACTGAAATTTTTTTGCGATATTTCAACATTTCTTCGCGAATCAAGAAAAAGAAATCAAATGGGAGGGGGGGGGGGGGGTTAGGTTAGATTTGTAAAGCCAAAAATTGGTAATCAAAATTGCCCAAATTCGTTTACAAAAATTATTCATCTCAATTAGAGGAGTCCGTACTTGTCAATTTATTGACTTTTGTTTGCTGGTATGAATGCTGTAGCCATTTCTTTATTTTTAGAAAAAAAAATTTAATATCTCAAAAAAAGGCCTACCCAATTATCATAGAAATACGTCAAGGAATCGTTTAAGAAACCCATTACCTAAGTATTAATTTCATTTGCTGTTTATACAAAATTGATCACATACATACATGCAGACGGAATTTTTTTTCTTTTCAAACTTTCAACATATCTTCTCGACTCATGAGATTTGAAGTAAATTTCAATGAAAAAACTTATTTGAGTTGGGGAAACAAACACATAAGCCACTACTCTTTAGTTAGTGGTCGGCCGATAACGTGTTGCTGTCGTCCCCTTGAGCAATGTGGAGCCCCTTCTGTGAATAGTAACAACTTGATCTACTGAAATAGATCTTGAGAGTCCTATTTATATTAAAATTTGTTTGAAGAGATTGTTTTGTTTTCTAAAACCTATTCATGAACTTCATTAAAATAAATAGTAAAAAGCAGTACGTTTAGATAAATCATGAAATTTTTATCTTCACTATGCTGAATTTCCTAAGAATTTACTAAGTAAGTGAGATATAATGAAAATAGTCCATAATAGTGTATAAATTCCTAATAAGTGGAGCTACCAAGCAAATTTTATTTTGTGGCAACAAACCGAACTCGGCAGAGAAGGAAAGCAAATAAAATAATAAAAGCGTATTATAACTAATTAATGGGTGGTCCTCGGCGCCAAAGTTTTTAATTGATAAAGCAGTTACTCGACCTCCAGTTTGGGCGCAGAAGTATCTACCATTTTCGCAGCCAGAATTTTACAAAATCCAGAGATTTTAGCGAAAGTAAAATAATTATATTAATGGTTTTTTTTGTTTTGATTAACATCATCCACAAAGTAAATTCGCCCCATTTTCTAAACAGCATTTTTATAAAAATGTAATTTATTTTATCGATTCAACACAAATTCCACGTGGCAAATATGAACCTGGTCGTTAGATGACGGATTTGACACTCGGAGGCCATTTAGCAAGAGCCACATTAATCAAAGACGTGGGTGGGGGGGGGGGGGGGGCCTTGAAGCAGAACTCTGCTTTCGTGGTTCCCTCCATCTGTAGTGTGCACTCTTAATAGGACGGTTGCTTAAAAAAAAACCTCCTTCCTTTATTATTAATATTAAAAGAGAGAGAGAGAGAGAGGGAAGAATAAATAAAAACGAGAACAGAGTGAAAATAGCGACCCGTGTTGGCTGTTACCGGTCGTTTGAAGAAATGCCAATTGCCTAAAAAGATTGGTTCCACCGAGGCGATGAAAGGGTGCTAAAAAATAATGACTGCCAACCAACGAACAACCCTTCCCCACCTTTAAACAGGTCGTCAAAGAGGTCGATGAAGACGGGGAGAAAACACTCCACCGTGACCTTCGTCTTTGAATAAGAATTATGAGAGTGGCCGGTTTCTTTTCTTTGCGTGATGTCGGTGCACACGTGTGCAATTAATGGCGCTTTTTGGATAATTTGAGCGTGAAAGATTTAGTTTGTTGAAAGAGGTTAAAGATAAATGAATTTGTTTTGCTCTCCTCGTTTGTGTGATTTTGAGTGGAATTGTCTCTGATCGCATTCCGAATGTCTTTATTTGCGCCTCTTCCCTCGAAAGGAATGTCATCTCATTCACCTTGTGTCTTCCAATGTCATTTCCACTAAATGTCTCATAATTTTTCTCGGCCTTTTGGTGATATAATTACCGACACCGTCGACGTTGCCGTGGAGACGCGCGTTCCTGGCAGGCAACAGCAGTCCCATTCCCAGCTAACTTTGCGCCTAATGACATGGCTGACAAAAGGTAGACAGATAAATCACTAGGTTTCCTGTGAGAAACCTGGCCCCCGTGCTTTACATTCTTTATTTTAAGATATGGAAAAATTCTGTCAAGATATTAAAGAAAACTTAAATAAATTTTATATGATGAGCGAATGAGAAGGCAACAAAGGGTCAAACGGCGTTGGTTGATGCGCCGCCTTCTGTCAAAGACTCTTTAACACCAAAGCAAGAGATAAGGTTACATTTTGGATGAAATGAAGACCGGTTTCCGTTCATAATAAGCAAATGAGAAATAAACAACGTTTTCGGTGGAGGAGTGGTTGGGGCGTGGTTTCATCCAACAACTGAAATCGCGGTTTGGATCCCTTCCGAGGACATCGAAAAATTTTCAAGGGGAGACATTCTGACGTGGCCAACAAGTCGTTAAAGCTAACTTAAAGTGAAAAATACTGTAACCACGGCAATTATTAAAACTCATAAAACGATTCCACATCAATATATTTAAAGGGCCCCGTTACCACGCCACAAAAGCCTTTTTTGGCTCAGGCGCGAAACGCACTCACGTGATTTGATTCATTCCGACGGGTCTCAGAGTCAAAGATTTTTATGTGTATATGATATTGGCATACAGTGTTGATTGTAACAGCCTAAAAAGCTGGAGATATTTCTATTCATATGGTTCGCCCTTTCCTAGTTTTTCTCACTGTTTATGATGATTAGTCGAGAACCTAGAAATGAAAAGATAATGAAGTAGACGCGAATCGATTAGCTTCCTCCCCCCCCCCCCCCCATCGCTTTTTATTTTTGATGAACAAATGATGCTGGAACACAATCGATTTTATGTTCAATAAAAGTCGTTTAAAAATTTAAAAATGTTTATTAATTGAAGTTGGGACGCAAGAAGGTGATCGCGTGATGAGTGAGGGTGTTGAGGGAGGGAAGGAGGGGAGAGTAGGGATAAAGTGTGTGTGTGTGTGTGTTTGTGGTGCGTGGGTGAATTTGGCTCTGTCGGAGAAGCGCTCTTGTGTTCCAATCTCGTCGCGGTTTGTTCTTTATCCGACTCTGAATTTTCTGAAAGCCACAAAACAATTCTCAGTTGATCCACTCTTTTGTCCAGTGTTCAGAGAAGGGTGAGGGTTGACGGGGGGTACGGAAATTGACGCTTTTATCATTGCTCACCAGGAGGTTTTATGTTCTATCCGTAGTCTCCCCTTCTTTAATACCCTTTTCTCTCTTTGATTTTCGAACTTTTTTTTTTAATTGTAATTTGTTGCTATTGTCAATTCTCTTGGCTGCCGTTTCTAAGGGTTGCGAGCTTATTTCTATAGACTACTTGTATTTCTATTTCAAGAAACTCGTTTAATGGCCTTATGATTTACTAAATCGATATGCGCTTTCTTAATTTTTTTTTTATCCGTAACTTAATCAAGCACAAGTATGAGAAATTGGTTCGTAAGTGTCTTAGTCAACGGAGATATACGTTGTCGCAGTATTATTAATTTAAATAGCTTATAAGTGATTCATACCTCAATTCATACTCAAGTCTATCGCCCGAGAGCATAAACATCAGTAAAGATAAAAAAAAAAAGACAAAACAAAAAAAAAAAACCCAAAAAACAACATTCATTTGAGCGACGGTTGCTATCGATATTGAGTTGCAATATGATATTTACAAAACTTTATATTAATTTATTGTATTTGGTTATATTATTTAGATTGGACCGTTTTCCAATTGTGTTTTGCAGGACCAAGTACGATGCCAAACACAGGGTAGAACGAAGAGAACGAACGGAGATAGTAAAAAAGACATCAACACCTTCAAAGTAAAAAGTTTAAAACATTTAATTATTCGATGCAAATGAAATTCAATTACTGCTAAGGTTCTTGTTTAATAAAATGAAATTTAATTGCAATATGAAAATTAACATCAGTTGATTCGGCGGGATTTTAAAAAATGGTTTTCCTCTTAGAATGTTGGTTTATCTTGGTTTTTAAACAGGCTACTTAGTGATTATTGTATAGCTGTTTTTGTCTTTTTTATATATTAAAATATAAAGTTTATAGAATAATTTCTGAATTTTATAAATTAGTTGGTTGATACTTTTCATGTTTCAGTCTTACCAATTATTTCCAATAATAAAATATGAGTTTGCTTTATAATTATGACTTTGTTTTCCACGGTGAGTAAGATCTTGAGGTGGAACTAAAAGGCTTATAAGGGTGGGGGATAAGAGGAGGAGGGGGTATGAGAAGTAGGAGATAATCATCATCTGCTATTCGAAAAAGTTGGTCCCCTCTTTTTTTTTTTTTTTTTTTTTTCTCCAAGAGAGGGAGGAGGTTTGCCTATAGAGCGTTTTGTTACCCTCCCAAGAAACTTCCCTCGCCTCCTCCTCGTCCTTTTTTTCAGGATCATTGCGTCATGAAATAGTCGTCTATTTCTCCTGATGACGTTTTTTTTATTCTCTTTCCGCCCTTTGGAATACCTCTTGTTGCCAAGGCTCTCCCTCTGTGCACCCTAGCCCCCCGTCTTTCTTCGCTCTCTCAATTCAAAAATACACGGGCAAAAAGGTCCAATGCTTTAATGACAATTGGGACAGAATAGAAATGTAAATGGGAACTGGGGGCTGGGGAGAGGGGCTAAATTTCCAACACCCCATCTGAATTTTCCACCCCACCCGTTTTATATCCGTCTACCAACCCTTTCATCATCTATTTCTGAAGGGGATCGCTGCAGTATTGTTGCGTCACACCCCTCACGTACGCGCATGTGCTCATTACCATGGTCAATCAGGCACACTCAAAAAAAAGAGAGAGAGAGAGAGAGAGACTGGGTGTTTTGTATTCATTAAGAACGTACTCGTTCCTAAAAATTCTTCAGGCATCGTTACCCTTTATGCTAAACTCCACTTTTTCCCCTTTATTATTTTTCGAGAGATTTCACGGATCACCGATAATTTGTAACAAGGAAATAACAACACACTCGTGCTCTGTGTTTACAGGAGTTTGAGAACGAACCCTACGCTCGTCCTGTTTATTCAGCGTTAATTAATTAAAGCGTTTCTGATTTCACGTCGATCGTGGAACATAATACGAAAATAATTTTTTCATAGGGCCACGGTTTATTTAAGATTTAAAATTCTGACTTTAATTTTTTCCTGTCTTGGCACAAATTTAAATTTAAATTTCCCACAGAATATTACCCAGATTTGTTCTTTTTTCGAGTTCTCTTTTGTTTATTTGAATTCGGACTCATTAGAGTCCTTTGATTTGATTTAGTCGTTTATTTAATAGTATGTTTATTCAGTAATCTTAATTAGGAATAAGATGAAAGTAAAATTACTTTAAGCGATTATCTTATTTTTTGAAGAACAAATGTTTCACTTACTCATGAAATTTTCGTAGCCCACTTAAGCTACCACTTCAAACGCTGCGTTTATATTTCAGCGTTTTCTGTCTTTTAAATATCCCACATACCCTTTCAGCATCTTAAAATAAATTATACAATCTAAAATGGTAACAAACATATTCAAGTAGAACGAAGAAGTGAGCATACATCCTAGAGATTACCGTGAGCAGAGAAGAAGTGAGCATACCGTAAAAACAAAGAAGAAAGTCTCCACATCATTTGACACTTTGACCTTTTACTTGTGGCCATTTAGATGTTCTTCTGTCTGTATCTTTCTATAATTTAGGGGGAGGGTTCTCAAATTTCACTTAGCTTCCGTCCATAAATAAAAGACAAGCACCGGAAATCAGTGGCCTGTGTAAACAGTTCGTTGGATAACTTGCCTCTTAAAAACGTTCTCCCTGGCGAATCTTCTACCACGCTGCCAGAACCTAGAGATTTTTCTTTGTTTGGTGATGGCAACATTAATTTCGCACAAATACCATCAAAGGATATATTTATAATTCAACATAAACTCAAGGAAAGCCAAAACTGTGGACACTAGGATAACAACAAAGGAAGAAAAGATCTTGTAGTTTAAAGCCATCGAATCATTATTCAGTAGATTGTGCTTCTTTCATGAAATTCATTTATTATATGGAATTTAACCAGTAATTACATATTACTAAGTTTTTACTGTTTCCCGAACAAGAGCAGCTGACAGCAATAGAAACAGAAAGCCAGGGTTCGATATGGAAAAATATAAGCTTTTCACTCATTTCAAAATAACGTGTTTATCTTGGCGTTTATTAATTAATGATCATTGCATCGTGTTTCTAAAGGTTAGAATAAATAATTGCGATTTTAACGTAAACATTTTAGAATTTCATCCCTTCGTTTAATCACTAGTTCGTTTTGTATTTAAATAGATCTTCTTTAACAGTATAAAATATTTTAAAACATTTTCTGGGAAATCGGCAATTGTTAAGCTACGAGGGGCGTTCAAATTTGACCTGGACTTTATTTTTTGTCAATTTTATTGTTGTAAAAATCTAAACTTTCATGTTGGATGGCAACTGCCACCTGTCATGCAAATGCAGCACCACTCATCCGGTTGCCATGACAACCGATTGTTTGTTTAAACAAAATGGCAGACAGCGATGTGTCGACCAAAGTGGAACAACGAATAATCAATCAAGTTTCTCCACAACGAAGGCGTGAAAGCATCTGTAATTCATCAGAGACTTCAAAGACCGTTCACAGAGTCATGTTTGTCTCGATCGTCCGTCTTTGCTTGGTGCCAAAGGTTTGGAGGAGGGCGAGAATCCACCGGCAATGAACCTCATAAGGCAAGGCCAGCAACTGCTGTCAATGATGGCATCATCGCACGAACAAATGAGCTGATAAGGGATAACGGGTCCGGGAATTGGCTTCAATACTGAACATCAGCACTGGCGGTGTGGAGACGATAAGCTGAAATTCAACAAGATCTGTGCCAGATGGGTCCCTAAACAACTCTCCGAGGATCACAAAACCACCCGGGTGGAATACTGTTCCATGCTGCTGCAGCGATATGACAGAGAAAGTGACAGCTTCCTAAGGCGTGATGTGATCACCGACGAGACATGGATTCATCACCATACTCCTGAAAGCAAGCGTGCGAGCATGGAGTGGCGATACACTGACTCAACCACGACCCAAGAAATTCAAGATGACACCGTCGGCAACGAAGGTGATGGAGACTGTATTCTGGGACATTAAGGTTATCATTCATATCGATTTTCTGGAAGAACGTCGAACCATAAATGCACCCTACTATTGTGACATTTTGAGGACGTCTCTAAAGCCGACACTAAGGAAAAAGCGACCAGGTCTCCATACCAGTGGTGTTTGTTTTCTGCAAGACAATGCCAGATCACACACAGCCAAACTGATTGTGGACACACTGACGGAATCAAATGGGACATCTTACCACCTCCTCCATACAGCCCGGATCTCTCCCCCTTGCGACGATATGAAAGAGTTCTTGGGAGGGCAGAGGTTCGGCTCCAATGAGGAAGTGAAAAAGGCTGTCCTGACGTGGTTTCGGCATCAGCCTGAAGATTTCTACAGAACCGGTATCTAGATGCTCCCAGAACGCTGGAAACAATGTGTATAGAAGCAAGGAGAGTTCTTTGAGAAATAACTGGTGTGCGTGTGTGTGTGTGTGTTTATAGTTTTCTGATTTTATAAAAAATAAAGTCCAGGTCAATTTTGAACCCCCCCCCCTCTCGTATAATCTTAATTTTCTGCCCATAATCTTGAGTTACAATTAAAATTTAGTGTAACTATGTACTAAATACAAAAGATGACAAAAATTTTAACGGAAAAAATATAAATATTTCTTAAAGAGCTGAGTTATATCTGTAATTTGGAGCCGAGTTTAATATTAAAAAAGTCGTCTTGAAGATATTCCAAAGTAGTAGTGATAATGTGCAGGAAATTGAGATTTTTGTTTTGTTCGAAAATTGCCAGGGAGAAAGCTGCAATTAATAATAATAATTTAAATTTAATTTAATTTATTCAGATTAGAATGTACAAGCAAATACAAACTGCCCCTACAGGTGATTAAAACCCAAGCGGGGGAAAAAATCAAAAGAGAAAGAATACATTTCGGAACAATTAAATCAAGATCAGATATTTAAAATCTTAAAAATAGAACTGGTTGGGTCATTAAAACTGTCTACCTCTTTATGTGAAAGGATTCTGTTATACAAAGTAACAAGTTTATAAGAAGGAGTAAGCTCACCAACATTTGTCCTCGTACTACGGAGTGTTGATTCAGATAAAATGAGACGACTTTAAACGCCGCGTATGACCTTGACGGAATGTGATTTGCATGACTCGTCCACTATTCATGGGGATTAGCTTTGTATACACTTGTTGCTGTTATTTGGGACATTTCGTGCTGAAACATGGCTTCCAAAATCACAGCTTTTTGGGAAGGGTATATGTTTGGCCTTTCCGACGCTAACTTCAGTGTTTCGTGCCTTGTGGAATTATGCAAGCGAAATGGTATTGTGGTATCCAAAGCTACTATGGGTCGAATAATCAAAAAGAACAAATTGCGACCATCTAATGAACGTGGACGAGCAGAGAAGCAGACCAGAAACAAGCCCCAGCCAACACGCCCAGCTCAGGTGGTGCGAGAAATCCGGTCTGAAGTGCTGAAAGAAAATCCCCCCACACAAAGAAGTCTAGCCCAAAGGAAAGGTATTTCACAGGCAACAGTCTCCAGAATAATCCATGACAATCTTGGGCTGGAGCGACGTCATAAAGCGCGCGGTCACAGACTGTCGGCCAGGCACGTGCAAGAACGATTCACTAACGCCAGAAAACTGTATGAAAACCATCTTGCAGGTGACCGATGGAACTGGGTTGTCTCCTTGGATGAAGCTTGGGTGTACCTCGATGACACCAACAAACCCAGGGCAATTTACTATCGCGAAAGAGGGGGCAAGGCCAAGTCCGATTTTGTCCGAAGGTGCAAGGAAAAGTTTTCAAAGGGCTTCATGATGGTTGCCGGATATTGCTCACGTGGACTGCTCACGATTCGTCGAGTTCCTGGAAACTGTAAAATTAGTGAAGCTTACTTCCAGAGTAATGTAATGGACCACATATATCGGCAGGATATCCCACGTCGGTGAGCAATCAAAAGTTTGGATCCACATGGACAAGGCATCAAGCCACACTGCTAAGTCATCTGTGGCTTACTACAGGAAGATGGAACAGGAGACGGGCATACGAGTTATTCCCTTCTCTCATGTGGCTATAAAATCTCCTGACGCATCACCGATGGATTTCTGTGCTTTTGGTCTCCTGAAACGACGGCTCGGAAGTCGCCGACCAAGAACCGTTGATGGGCTATGGAAAGTGTGTCAGCAGGTGTGGAACGAACTTTCCATGGAGTCCCTCAAACTCAGCCTACTTCAGTGGAAATTACGGTGCCGGGCGATAGTCCAACAACGTGGTTCTCACATTGACCACAACCGATGGTGACGATGATATGAAGGCATATTGACTTCATATTGGCTTCGTATCAGCTTAAGGAGAAATTGTTAATACTGATGTCCGATCCAAAAATAAAAATTTGGAGAAACCGCTTATCGTTTTGTTTATTTTTGAGAGCAACTGAAATTCAACTCATTCTATCGGCGATATCTTTCTCAATTTTCACGATATTTGCTTGGGCTTTTTATATGAGTAGCTCTATACATTTGGCTAATAAATTATGCAAAAGACAAATTGGTAACGCATGCGCATGCGCAGTTAAACATTATTTAGTAAAAATGCTCATATTTCATCAAATATTTAATGTTTTTATATTCTGATTGCAGGTTGTTGTCCTTTCTGTAGATAGACAAGTTTCCTGAAAATGGCATTGCATTGAGTTGAAAGCCCTGCATGTTATAAACAAAAAACTAACGAAAACAGTTCGATTTTTTTTAAAGAAATCTTTATAACTCCATGAATATACGTGCTTTGTTATACAAATGGACACAGATAAGTAAAAGAAGCCTCCTAATCATATGCTACAGCTTCAATGCATTTCAAGCATTATTTTTTACAGGGAGGTCCCAAACATTATTTTTTTTGTTCAATTTGTTGCTGGCCCTCTATTTGCCTTCGGGACAAAACCTTCGCTGAAATATTTGAGGTGTAACATGCTCTTTATACCCCTAAAATTTCAGGATAATTTGTCAAGTATTTTTTCTAGATATTCGACAAAACGTCTAAAATCGAAAGTGTCCGGTCATTTTTGGCAATATAGTGTAAGATACTTATGACAACTTTTTCTAGGAACTGACAGCCCGATAGATGACAGAACCTCGGGCATCCAAACAGCCCCAGATCTTATCTTATCTTGTACAGAGGGTAGATTATCGCAGAACGATAATCTGCGGCACTTACTCCCTCGAGGGAGTTTTGCGCCATCCCAGTAACTAACGACTGCTACGAGATAACAGTAGCAGCCGGGACCGACGGCTTAACGTGCCCTCCAAAGCCCGGGAATAGCTCCAGATACAATCCTCTTAAGGACATTAAGAAAAATATTACCAATGACATTGGAAAGAGTAAACACATTTATAAATTCCATATAGAGATCATGCTTTTATTTTTTTGAGAGAAAATTAAAAAATGCAAAAAATTTCTTTTGTAAGAGTAAAAGGTTTTGAGTTTGGTGAGTAAACCAAATTAACACGCCATAAGTGACTTTAGGAACCACAATAACATAATATAATAATAATAATAATAATAATAATAATAATAATAATAATAATAATAATAATAATAATTTGTCTTGCATTACATAGACTGAACAGCACAACTTAAGGCTACACGATTAAACACAATAAAAGCTGCCACTACGCGTTCACACTTATTCTAAATAGACGGCATGAAAATCTACGACTCCACACAAACACAGACATACACATGCAACTTGAGTTGGACAAATGCAAAACCATTCACATTAAAAATGGAGTACTCAGAGAAGGGGGACTTCACATTGGAAGTACCAGGTTCACATTGTTACTATTGAAAATGATGAATTTTACAAATATCTAGGATTTAAACAAGCCAAGCTTCTGGAGCAGAAACACTTAAAGAATACACTCACTAAACAATATCTTCATAGGCTAGAGGCAATACTTAAAACACATTTAAATTCCAGAAATTTAATCAAGGCCATCAATACTTATGTCACCCCAATACTATTCTACTCCTTTGGAAACAACGTAAACTGCTTACAAAGCACAGAAAGCACCATCCACACGCAGCTATTGATAGACTCATCCTGCCTCGTCCAGAGGGAGACAGAGGTCTTATTGACATAATAGATCTACACCAGAAACAGACTCAGTCACTCAGAGAATTCTTTTACTCTAAACAACACACATCACCATTACACAAAGCAGTTTGCATGGCTGATACCGGGTGTTTCAAAAATATCCGGTATATTTGAAAAATCAATAAAAACTAAACGGGCAGCGATAGAAATACACCATTTGTAATTTCGAAAGTTTGTCTGCCTGAAAATTTAATGTTGTCCCAAGCATATTGCAACACACGGTGTATTTCTATCGCTGCCCGTTTAGTTTTTATTGATTTTTCAAATATACCGGTCATTTTTGAAACACCCGTTACAAAATACACACCTTTGAATCTGAACAGCGTGCAGAACACCCATAACATTCCTACAACGTGCACTAAACTTCAATCATGGCTCGGAAAGCAACTCCACGGTAGACATCCTTCTGACCTCAACCAGCCGCACGTCGACAAAAAAGCGTCGAACTTTTGGTTGAGTGAAGGGAGCCTCTTTCGGGAAACTGAAGGAACCATGATTGCCATACAAGACCAGGTTATTAACACTAAAAGTTACAGAAAACATATTATCAAAGAATTGACTGATGGGTCTTGCAGGAAATGCCATATCGCAGAGGTAACCATCCAACACGCCATATCCAGTTACAAAATACTCACGCAGACAGATTATTTACACAGACATAACCAGGCAGCCAATATCATACATCAACATTTAGCTAAGATACACAAGCTTAGGGACATCCACACTCCGTACTAAAAATCTATCCCAAACACTGTCTTAGAGAACATCACTGATAGGTAAACTATATTTTGACAGAGCTATAATCCACTGACAAAACTATCCCTCAAACAGACCAGACATTACTCAAGTACGAGGGGTGATCAAAAAGTAAGGTTACAAAGCCTGCTGTGAAACGTGTACATTTTATTTCATACAACCAATACAGCCAACTGATAGCACATACATTAGGTTATTTTTCGACAGGCTTCATATCGGTTTAGGCACTTGTCGGTTCGTGGGATGAGAACTTGTTCTAATAGCCTACAGAACAACGGGCAATAGTAAGTTCATTCTTAACCCCAAGATGAAATCGTAGGAAGAGAACGTGTACAAGCTATGTTAAGTGTATAAACTTGAATGCCCTGATTGTGGAGCATATTATATTGGCTCCACGAAACGTACTTTGATCATTAGATACCAGGAACATAGAAGATCTTGGTTGAATAAGGACAAGAAGTCAGCCTATGCTGAACATCTTGTCTCTGAGAAACACAGGTTGCTTCCAATAGAGAAATGTATGACGACTATATGGATTGGGAAAAACGCTGAAAGATTTACAGTACAAGAAGAAATCGAAATCAGAAAACATCTTCGACTCAACAAGGACAAATTATTAAATAACTAGATTTCCTTCGACTTCATAATTGATTTCCCCGATAACTCAAACCGAAAGTAGGGCTCTCTAATAGGTCCGCTTCTCGATCAAAAAAAATTTGCCAATCTGTTACCTCTAGTTGCAACTTTGTAAACCACCAGTCAGTGGCTTCCATTCCCTGATCGGTGGTCCTTTCACTGTTGCTGTGTATACGAGGGGTGATCAAAAAGTAATGCCGCGTATTTTTTCCTCTAAAATCGTGACCGAGAAAAAAAATAAACACCTGTACATTCGATAGAACAATTCAACTTTTATTTTTCCACATAATCTCCAAGCCGATTGAGGCAACAATCCCAGCGGTGGACAAGTTTTTCCACGCCCTGTCGATAAAAGTCGTCCGGTTGAGTGTGGAACCAATTACGAACTGCCGATTTCACCTCGTCGTTGTCACGGAAATGTTGACCGGCCAGTGACTTCTTCAATGGTCCGAAGATATGGTAGTCACTGGGAGCGAGGTCCGGGCTGTATGGAGGATGAAGCAGTGTTTCGCAGCGATGTCCTCCATTGCCAGGTCAGGTCTTTTCCTGCGTACGGCCGCTAGAAGATTCCTCAATGTGCTCTGTAGCGTTCGGAATTGACAGTGGTATGCGGTGGAAGAAACTCAAGCAGTATCGGACCACGGCAATCCCAAAAACATGTCAACATGACCTTGCCGGCTGATGAGGTGTGTTTTTCGTTATGGGAGACGAGGTGTGTTTCCAAACCGCCGATTGCATCTTGGTTTCGGGCGTGAAATGGTGGACCCATGATTCATCGCCTGTGATGATTTGATCCAAAAAATCCTGACCCTCCTCCTGGTATCGGATGAGATGCAGCAAACAAGCATTGAAACGAGCACCATGATGTTCGGCCGTCAGCTGTCGTGGCACCCATCTGCATGACACTTTGCGAAAGCCGAGCTGCTAGTGAACAATGTCGTACGCCGTCCCATATGAAATCTCCGACGTTGAGCAATTTCTCTCACGGTAATCCGCCGGTTCTCCCGCATCTGCGCTTCCACAGCGGCAATGTTGCTGTCAGTCGTGGATTCCCGCGGCCGGCCAGAGCGATGTTTGTCAGCAGGTCCTCTCGTCCTTCTTTAAAAGCCTTGCACCAACGTTGTACTGTTCGGAGCTGCACGATATCACCTCCGTATACCGACACAATTTCCTTGTGGATATCGACTGGTTTCAGTCCTTTTGCACAAAGAAAACGCATAACACTCCGCCGCTCAAAAGCACTGGACGATGAATTGAGAGCCGCCATCTTGTTTGGACTGTCACGTCGCTAGTGCTTGGCAGATGCACACGACACTAACAGGAAACTTTAACAATGAACCAAACTAACTTTTATATATGGCAATTTTCTCATATCTGCCATCATTTTCGAGAAAAAAAATACGCGACATTACTTTTTGATCACCCCTCGTATATTTCGATGACATTGTACTTCACACTTGTTACTTTTGTAAATGCCCGTTGAAGATGGTGTAAACTGAAACGCGTCGGTAATAAACATTAATATCCGTATCGCCCTAGTCCTTTACTTATTTCATTGTATTCAGCGATACTAGTCCCCTTTCGGACATCGAGAGTATTCAGAGGTGCTTGGTGTGATGTTTGACGCTAAATTAAATTTTATTACTCGTATAAATGTATGTGAGAAAATTGTAGATTGACTTTTCAGTTGAAGAGATGGCGGAATGTTCTTACTCGTAATGAACTCCGGATGCTCTTCTTTTTGTTAAAGTGGTAAGTGTAATGTCATATGCGGCTTGTATTTGGGGAACAGGTAGTAAGCATACTAGTAGTCGGCTGCAAGTTGTGTACGTACTGCTTTCAAATTTAGTAAATGTGTGCATAGAGGTATTTTGTCTAAAAAGATGTAAATTTCAAGAGTAATTGCGATTATTTAGATTAGTTATTGAGATTGCAAATGCGTTACATAACAGTTACCATCCGTATCATGAAATTTATGATCGATTTTGTATAGACGCAAGATAATGTACATCTAAAAACTTTTAATTCATTATTTACCCACGTTGTATTGCACTGTATATATTTAGTTATTCAATATCGTCCACTTTACAATGCAAAGGTTTTTATTTAGATAAATTAAAGTCGACTTTCGTCCTTTCGGACATCGTCAGTATTCATTTCATTTACAACTAAAATAAAATCAAATCTTGTAAACATTCCAAGGAGCTTTAGCTGTGAAGCAGAAATGCATTTATACATTTATTAACAAGAAATTAATCCCCCCGAGTAGGATATAGGCAAGTAGCGGTCATCTCATTTTACCCCTTTATCTGTACTTTTTGCCCCCCCCTCCCCCCCATCCCAAGTTTTTTAATCAAAAAATTGATTTTCTCGAATGTAGTATGTAGAAAATGTAAGAGCTCTATCTTCTTTCCTTTCTCATCATTTCCGATCGAAAGACCATATGTTGCCATAATTCTAAAGACCAAGTGATTACTACCCCCACAACTCCGATCCCACTGGAACAATTTGGCCTAAGCTTCATAGTAATGTAGATCGTGCCTGGAGGAATCTGGATACTGATTTTTTTACATGCTTAAATATCACATAGATCTTTTGTTCCTCCTGACTCCCACCCCCGTAATTCCGACCCCAGTGCACCAATCTAAACCAAACTAAATAGTGAAGATGTAATACCTATAGAAGCTACATTCCGAATTTCAAACTTCTACCTCAAAAATGTAGAAATTATGAAGGGGACCGACGGACATTGCAAAACAATAAAATCTTATAAACATTCCAAAGAGGAGCTTTAGCAGTGAAGCAGAAATACAATTTAACACATTTATTAAAAAAATTAATCCCCCCTCCCCCTCCCCCCGAGTAGGGTAAGGCAAGTAGCAGATCCTGAAGTCATCTATTTTTACCCCTTTATCTGCACTTTTTACTTCTCCCCAAGTTTTTTAATCAAAAATTAATTTTTTCGAACATACTATGTAGAAAATGTAAAAAAAAAACCTCGTATTTTCTTTCCTTTCATTTCCGAACGTATGATATATTACAAGCCATATGGTGGCATAGTTCTAAAGACCACGTGACTACCACCCCCGCAAATCCGACCCCAGTGGAACAACTGGGCCTAAACTTCATAGTAATGTAGATCTTGCCTAGAGGAATCTGGATACTGAATTTCACGCCTTTACGTACCTAAATAGCACACAGATATCTCTCTAAATCCTCTCTGAATCCCACCCCCGTATTTCCGATCCCAGTGTACCAATGAAAACCAAATTAAATAGTGCAGATGGACATGCCCATAGGAAGCTACATTCCGAATTTCAACCTTTTACCTCAAAAAATGTAGAAATTATGAAGGGGTACACAGTTAAGACATTATAAAACCAATAAGTAGCTCCATTCTTTCGCTACTGAATAATGTATATTATGAGCAGTTGAGCAATCGTGCGTCGACAAAGCTATTTCACGTGCGCGCACCGATGTCAGTAATGCTTAAAAGATGAACAGAAAGTAACAATGTATTCCTTCTTGACAAATCGATTGTTATTTGACATGCCATTATCTTGGTATTCTTTACACTCACTGTTTTAGCAGGTGAATTCGACTTGAAGGGGTCCACGAAAAATTCTGAAAAGTTGATACGGCCGAGCTAAGATTTTGATGGTCATATTTCTGGAAAAAGTTAATTCGTTTTCAAGTTATTGTGCAAACGGCGGACGGCCGGATAAACGTACAGACCAAGGGCGCATTCTTATAAATAGCTTTTATGCTATAGCTCCCAATAAGTAGCTCCGCCATTCTTCCGGTACTTAATAATATAGATTATGAGCAATTAAGTAATCGTGCGTCGACAAAGCGATCGTCGCGTGCGCATGCTCACTTCAACAATGCTTAAAAGATAAACAGAAAGTAACAGTGTATTCATTCTTGACGAATCGATTGTTATATGATATGCCTTTATCTTGGCATTCTTTACAGTCACTCTTTTAGCACGTGAATTCGACTTGAAGGGGCCCACGAAAAATCCTGAAAAGTTGATACAGCCGAGCTAAGACCTTGATGGTCATATTTCTGAAAACAGAATTTGAAAAAGTTAATCGGTTTTCAAGTTATCGTGCAAACGGCGAACGGATGACAGCAGAAACGCGTGTATTCTTATAAGTGGCTTTTTGCTAAATGTCCTAATAATTAGCAAAAACAAAATATTGTTTCTCAATAATAACAGTGTAACCGAAAAAACATTAACAATGAATATATTGTTTAATATTTAAAAATCGTATTATAAGAAATTTAAAAAATTTCAGTTGTAAATGAATACTGACGATGTCCGAAAGGACGAAAGTCGACTTTAATTTATCGGAATAAAAACTTTTGTATTGTAAAGTGGACGATAAACCATTAAGGAATGACGTAACCAAGTACCGAAAGGTTAAACTAAACCATTCGCGGAATCATATTTTTAAACCGCCCTATGTTAACAACACTTTAAGTTTCTAATGGACCATAAAGATACCATTAAACCACGTACCTTTGAACCAATTTCGACTATCATTAATTTACATTATATTCATTCATGATACATCATCCCAATTTGTTTGATATATTACATGCCATATCTTATCATTGAAAATTTTTGAGGATGTCATAAGGGTACCGTTAGAGCACGTGCCATTGTTTCGATTACAACCATTTTCAAAATGGTTCATTTCCTGAACCATATTTATCAATTGGCGAAAATAGTAATTTATATCCGCTTCTATCTCGTCATTACGATTTGTTTGATATATTACTTAATATATTGCTAGGTGGGGTCGTGAAGGTACCATTTGTGCACGTGTTATTGAACCGATTTAGATAATATTTGTGATTGGTTCGTGCCATGTACCATATTCATCGACTGACGAAAATAGTAATGAATAACTGCTTCTATCTCCTCATTACGATTTGTTTGGTATATTTATTTATTTTATTTTATTTATTTAAAATGGTAAGCAACAGGCTAAGTGCCCAGTAACAGCTTACAGCTGAAAGAGAGAAATTAAAGTAAAATAAAATTATAGATTATACAAAAATGAAAATATTAATATGAAAAAAAATTGTAGGTTATAATTCATTGCATTGATATCAATCAGATTGGATATAATATTACATAATTTAAACATTCTATAGAATTGTTTTCTTTAGTAAAGGTAAATAAAAAATTTCATTGTTTCGGGAATTGAGCATAGGTACACGTAATTGGACATGATTAAGAAATTTAGAAGAGTAAGTGATGATATGATAAAGCTTAAATAAACAGCAAACATCAAATATAAGCCTTCTCTTGGATAATTTATCACATGTAAAATATTTTAGAAGATAAGTATTAGTTATATACATATTATTATTATTTAAAAATGTAGGATGAAATAGTTTGAAAAGAATACGCAAGAAATTTGTTTGTACTTTTTCTAAACTTAATTGCAATGTAACATGAGACGGAGACCAAATGATGGAGACATATTCTAATATTGGTCTGACCAAGACATTAAAAAGAAACACTGAAAAGTTAATATTACTAAAGCTTAGAGAATTTCTAATGATAAAATATGTAGTTTGGTTAGCTTTAGTAGTAATAAAATTAATATGGTCATTGAAAGATAGTTTTGAGTTGACTATCACTCCTAGATCTTTAGTATTTGATTTTCGTTGTGGAAGCGTGTTATTTAAAATATAATAATAAGTATGAACAATTTTTTTAAGCGAATAAGTAATATAGTGACATTTATCATTAACTGACATTCTATTTTCGCTACACCAAAATATATATCTTCCCATTGAAAATTGCTAGGCGGGAAAATAACGGTACCATTTGTGCACGCGCCAATGAACCGATTTAGATAATTTAGATTATTTGTGATTGGTTCGTGCCATGTACCACATTCATCGACTGACGAAAACAGATTTTGAAAATCTTTCATACCCTTGGAGGAGTTAGTTACAGACCCGTTTCCCCACACTGATAGCATAAAGCACCTTTCGGTATTTAATAACTAAATAGGGAATTTAAGTTCGAACTGCATTTCATGATACCTAATTCCTATAAGGAGTGATTTCTCTTTTCTGGTATTAAGCACTAGAATCTAGAATTAATTGCTTTATTCCTTCATATCTCGGATTTTTGTGAACACGTTAATAGAAGAATTAGAAATACTTGATTGACCGTCAGAAATAGATTTGAAATGTTATACTCGCAATATTGACAGCAGTTTTCAACGATGTTAAAATCTCGTTACGGAATTCACCAAGTCGGTCGTTCTGTGCCAATTTTTTTTAAATTTTTTTCTCCCTTCTTCGAAGTTTTTGATTTTGACTTGAGAATCGGATAGAGCATCAAAATGAAATTAATAGTTATAATAGATACGCATATTCTATCTATTAGGGAACATGAGTGCCTATTATAACTTTTACTTACTTTTTGATGCTCTATCCGAGTCTGAAGTCAAAATCAAAAAAACTCGAAAAAAATTGACGACGGAATGGCCGATTCCGTGAATACATCGGTAATGCTTTTAATTAACATCTTCTGTCATTGATGTAACACGCATTCTCAACTGGTGTGTAATATTTGCTTTTGTGTTAATGATTTTATTTTCAGTTATTGATTACGTTCCTGCGTATTTCTCATTTGATTTGTATTTTTTTATGTTTCAGTGTCATGTAAATGGCGTATGTCAATTAAATAAATAAATAAATAATAATATATGTAATGTGATCATAAAGTTTGTTTTATTTCATTTTTTGTGTGAGAACATGTTATACTCGTAAATTATTCATAACTTTAAAAATGTTTAACTTTTAAAAAATTTTAAAAATTTTCACAGAGTGCCGTAGTAACATGACTTGTTATAGTTTACACAAAGCAGAATGCAGTAGTAACAAAGTAGAAAGATAACTTGTTCGGGGTTAAAAGTTATGTGTCAATATTGATCAGTCTTAGTAGAAAGGGGGGAAACATACTCTGTTGTGCAAATATAAACTATCTTCAGTCATACGATAGTTTGGGAGGGCGAGTTGGGCAGGCAGACGGAAGAAGGAATGGAATTACTAACAATGACGAAAAGAAAAGGAAACCGATTTCGGGGGAAGAGAGAGAGAATAAGAGTGCCATTCTTAAGGTGCGTATACATCTGGCGAGTCGCGCGCGAGCTAATTGCGCATCGAGCCAAATTCGCCATATTTATACGGCCTCAGCGAGCCACCCTCGAGTCACTCCACTCGGACTCGCAGCGATCCATTTCTTGTCGGTTTTTCCGACGAACTCAAAGGGGCTCGCCCTCCCTAGTTAGGACGGGTTTGTAGCAGACTCGCTGAAAAACCCAATAAATCTTCTTGTTCTGGCGGGAAACTCCATGACCACCCGTCGAGCAACCCCCTCAACCATGTGCGCGAGCAACCCCCTCTAAAATAAAGTCCGCGACAAAATTAAATGGAATAAGTTCACTGGCTTAATTGTCAAATAACAAATTAATTTAATAATGTAATCTTAGAATTAGACTTATGAAATAAAGATTAAAACATTTATTTGCAAACTAATTTTATTTGACAAACAGGAGCGACAATTATGCGTAGAAGGGAAAAACCCTTTCTGACTATGTCTTCAAATTGTGTGATTTTTGCATCGAAATTATTTAAAGGAAAAATTCTATACAATTTGGAATTTTTTCTCTCAACTAAGAAGAGACTGTTTATTCTCCAATCAGTGCTCCTAACTCATCTTATTGTTATTAAGTTATGTTGTCCAGTTCAGTATCTTTTTGGTGTCTTTCAAACTTGCTTTGTTTTATTTTCTTTTTTTTCTCTCTCTCTCTGCAAAGATCGCGTAGATTTTATGAACCTCTCTCTCAACATTTGTTGATAAGTCCGAATCAGTTGCAACTTGATGGGCTGGCGATCTTCTGAGAGTTACTGCTAAATAAATATTATTCAGGAAATTTCTGAACATGTACAGCATTCAAGATTTTACTTTGATATAATTTTCAGTGTAAATCGTTGCTTTATTTATTTCACAACGAGTTAGTAAATATTTCTCGTTAAAGTAGCATTTTTTTAACAAATGACAGACTGTAGCTGCTAGGATCCAATTCCAGCAAACGACTTCAATCCTCTTCAAACGACTGCCAACATTTATATTTCCGCGATTCATGGAATGAATAAAAGACCATTCAATTAATCGAATTATACAAACTTCACTCTGTGTGACTGAATCCGAAGGATTTCAATTATTATAAAAAAGATAAAAAAAAAAAACCTATACTGGGAAATTGCCAGGGCCGTCGGAAACACCACGCCGGAAAATTAAAAAAAAAAAAGAAAGAAAAAACCATTAGTTTATTGGCAACTTTCGATAGGACCAATAAGTTTTCTTGTTCTGGCGGGAAACTCAAGATCCGTGGGAGTCATTCGGATAAAATTTTTATATTGACCGCTGATGTACTGCATCTTTAAATCTGTTAATAGTTCGGAACCTGTCCGTTTTTTATATAATGCAGTACGCCACCATCGTCGAGGCTTCCTTTTTTTTCCTATTAAATTTGCCATGATTATTAGCATAGCGGAACTGCAAGTCAATGCTGTTAATTCTGCGTTTCTAGAAATGGTGTATCTCCATCCACAACAGACTAGAACTGACGCAAAGCAAAAAATTTACCCAGGAATGAGGAGAAGAAGGAATTATTAAGTCATTAAGTAAACAAAGCCCCCCCCCCCTTTTCATTCCTGGGTCACTCCTTTTACCCCTCTTCCAAGACCCCCTTCCCCCTCTTGACAGCTCGAAGTCCACTCGTCTCATCCCACGGATCGCAGTTGACTTGTTGTGAGCTTGCTGACCACAGAATCTTGCCTAAGGCAAGAACTCGACTTGTCAGAGGCTCGACTCGCCAGATGTATACCCACCTTTATGGTGCGCGTCGAAATTGACCCGGGGTCTGTCGCCAATAGAGGTCAACGAGCGAGGAGGTTTCACGAAATGATGTCATAGCCACTGTCACATATTGTTTCCTCCCCCTCTCAATCCCAACTTTTCTGACGAAGCGAAAGGATTTCTCTCATCTATATTAACCCTCTCTGATGCGAAGAGGGGCCAAATTGGGGGAAGGGTTGCCTCCCGACAGATGATACTTTTGAATGAGTTGACACGGGCGAAGAAAGAATGAAAAAAATAAAAAATAGCATTGAACAGAGGGGAGAAAGGGAAGTCCCCCGGTCTCTTTATTTTATTGTTTTTTTTTTTACATATCGCCCGTGGAACTCTTTTTAGACCCAAGAGTCGAAGCCGACCCCCCCCGGGGGGGGGGGGCCAGGAGTCCGCAAAAGGGTTTTAATCAAATCCCCAACATCCTCCCTCCCCCCCCCTTTCGCGAAATAGAAATAAATGCTATTTAACTGCGATGTTAAAAGTCAATATTAAGAGAACTGCTTTGCGCTCATTGGAGGAGCAGTGGGCTATAATTCATGCTTCATTGCTCTTATTTCACTCGGGCTTAGGGCGAGGGAAGAAGATTTGTTTGTTTATTTTATTTTTGTTCCAAGTTAAATATTAAAGTACAGAAGATAAAATTGAGCCGCTTCTCCAGAGTCATTTATATTCTAAAGCTCCACCTCCGTAGAGAAACTAAAAGTCTTCTATTTTTTTGTATTAGTGGAGACAGATGGACATGGCGGTCCCTCATTTCTTCAGAAAATTTGGCTCACTTAAAAAAAGGGAGAATGAGAGAGAAAGAATAGAAGTTGATGAACATCTTTGTTTTCCTCTTTCCATTGCACTTGAAATGAAAAATTCTTATCTCGTAATATTTGCCATAACTCTTTCTTTTTCTCTGCGCGATTTGATTAAAATCTTAAACAATTGATTGGCCAATAAAGGCGAACGACGAATAAAGGAGAGAGAGAGAGAGAGAGAGAGAGAGAGAGAGATAGAAAAGTCGCCCGTCTTTCGTTTCTTTCCATTTCTCTCCAGACGAAGGGAGAATTTCCTAGCCCATATTCCTGCCATCCTTTGCCCCCCCCCCCCCCTTCTTTCGAAGAAGAAAAGGAGAGATTTTTTCCGCTGATAAAACTTGAGAGAGGAAAGGCAAACAGATGCCTCTCCGACTCATCGTCGTCTCCCCTTCGTCGTGTGCGCGCCTGGGCCCCTCGACTTTCAGTTTTTCGCGAATCGATAATAAAACCATCTCGCTGTAAACGAGACAAAAGAAAAATTCATCGACTCCTTAAATATGCCTTCTCCCTCTTTATTTTTTTTAAACATTTCATTTTTATTGCACTTTTATGGAGAATTTTCTATAGCATTCGCTATTTTCGCTACACCTTTTTTTCTGTGTCCTCTTATGGTCTTAATATAAACAGAAAAGTCAACACCCGCATCGGCTACTAGTGGCATCTCATCACGTGTCTATAGCAGCATTGCTGAAACAGATATATATATATATAGTAAGCTAGAGAGTGATCGAGAGAAAGAAAATGTCACTAATTGCTCACTCGCCTCATTTCGTTTTTTGTACAATTCATAAATAACTGCTGCACATTATAAGTTCGGAAACGTTTTTATGTCGAATTGTTGAGATTCCATCTTCGCCTTGTTACCCCCTAAGAAGCCGCCTCGACCACAAGCTTCCTGCGCAGGGGAAGAAAGCAGATAAATTGGAAACTTTCTCTTATACACACGCCTCAGAGAGATGGCAACTTTACATTTTAAAAATTATGACTATTTAATAAATTTCTTTTTTAAATATTAAATCTGTGTACGAGGAATGTTTTTTAAGTAAGGCCCGTTTGTAAATTATCTTTGGAAATCGCGCACGCTCATAGCAGAGCGCATGCGTACCGACTCCTAGCATCCTTTGTGAACAGGCAGACACCATTCATAGCCGTGGCATCAGTGCGTGAGTTTGTGTGTGTGTGTGTGTGTGTGTGTGTGTGTGTGT
>JAHWFO010029920.1:362222-384636 GCA_023313115.1 Rhysida immarginata
GTGTGTGTGTGTGTGTGTGTGTGTGCGTGCGTGCGTGCGTGCGTGCGTGCGTGCGCATCGCACAGCGTCATTAAACTGTTTAATATTCTTGAGGTTGCCGCCGACTGCGAAATACGGCTGGTTATCCGTTTTTTGGCAGCAAGAAACATGACAGCAGCGGACATGCATCGCTATATCAGTAAGGTGTAAGGACCTAATGCATTGGACCAGTAGTGTGGTAGTGTGGCTGCTCCACGACAATGCAAGGCCACACTCTGCTCGAACGCAAGCTCTATTCAGATATTCTGGTTGGGAATAACTTGACCACCCCTCTTACAGTCCGGACCTCGCGTCCTGTGACTATCACCTATTCCGGTATCTGAAGGAGTTTCTCGGCATTCTGCGTTTCAGGGACGATGAAGAAGTGAAGTGAAAACTGTGTGGCTTTCCTCACAGGCGGCAGACTTCTACGAAAAACTTTGTAGAAAAGTAGTTAAAAGAATGTAAAATCTGGAAAAGAATAAATTTTGAAAATAGGAGTTTGTTTTTATTACAAAACGGACCTTAGGGATCGTCCATAAACCACGTGGTCAAGTATGGGGGAGGGGGGTAAGGTAGCAGACACGTGGTCTTTTGGGATATTTTAAAAGCGTCTATTTTATTTTTATTCCTACATTTTTCAAGTTCTTGAAGGCCTCTTTAATACTTGAAAAATGGAGAGGGGTGAGGCAAAGACCACGTGGTTTAGAGGGGGGGTTTAAAGATTTTCCACATTGTAGCCACAGAGGGGAGGGGGTAAAAAAATGCTATTTTTTGGACACGTGGTTTATGGACGATCCCTTACTTTAAAAACAGTCCTTGTATGTTTAATAGAATTTTATGAAACATACCATCACTCAGTTCCAAATTTTTACCTGTTTCTAATATTTTGTGTGCACATAGTCACATAATAAATTCATCTTATTATTATTATTATTATTTATTGAAGCCTTCCGATGGAAGAGAAAATTACAAGAATCACAGTATTGTGTCATCAGACTTATCCTTGATCCAGCAGTTAACATACAAATATGAACAAAACTATTCAATACACAATAAGTAACTGTTTCTAAATCGATATCATGAAAAGAATTACTCAAAGAAAGTTAAAGGTATCATAATTGATCAGCATAAAAGTTTTTAACAGCTTATTAAAGAGAGTACAATTAGAAATACATTTAAACTTAGCACAATCAAATATACTTCATACGTTAACTTATTCCATGAAGAAAATGAGTTATATGGAAATGATCTCCTTTTAAATAAAGAAATTTTTTGGTAAGATAAATAGAAATCGTTGTGTTTGTCGTATATCATTCGAACATTTAAAGTAATTGACAATAAAATGATACTGATCATCTGCATTTCTTAATGCATTGGCTAAAGCTTTAAGGCGACAATAGGTTATGAATGCATAAAAAGGTAAAAATTTTATCTTAATACAATATTCAGAGATCGATCTAGTTCTGATACAATTATTCACAACTGACATTTAAACTCATTCGACCATATTCTAGTAAGGTGTAAATCTTAGATTGTACTATTATCTTCATTAAAACTTAAACATTTACGGAGATTATATAATAGGTAACGTTTTTTCGTTAAATTTAAAACAAGATATCTTATATGACTCTTAAAGGACACAGATGCACCAAAATGAATACCTAAAATGTTAATATTTTCTTCTACTTGACCTACTGTTTTCGAAAAGGCGATGGTTTTTGTTTTCATTTTGTTTAAGGTCATATTCCGATTGTCATACCATTCACCGATTAGTTCAATGTCAGTATTCATGGTGTTAATATCATTATTAATATTACTCTCTTCGCTTATCAGATATAAAAAATTATCATCTACATAGGCTAATAATTTGCTATGTAAAGGTAACTTGAACAGTGATTGAGAGAAGATAGCATAGAACACCCCTGCACCACCCCATTATCGGAAGGATGTTCTACTATGGAGTCATTGTTGATTTTGTCCACTATACAAAGGGTCCGATTGTGAAAATAATTTTCGCACAACTTTAATGCTGGGCCACGAACCCCCATGTCGTATATATCATGTAGTAGTTGTGACCGGGGCAAGGAGTCAAACGCTTTTGACACATCAGTCGTCGTTAATAATAGGATTCTATTGTCATGTGCTTCAACAATTTGTAGGTACAAAAACATTATTAATGGTGTTGTTCCACGATTCTTTGTACTACCATACTGATTAGGATGTAGTTGCGGTTCAATGAGCTGTCTCAATTGATTCATAATAACTTTTTTGACAACTTTAGTTAATGAATGAAAGCTGGCTACTGGCCTAAAAGATGTGAAATCATCAGGTGATCCTTGATTTTTATAAATTGGATTTATGTAAACCTTCTTCCATCTTTCTGGAATTTATGTATCAATTTAATGCGACAGATGTATCAATAATTTGGTTGGTCAATTGACATATCTTCTGATGTAATGCGACAGATGGTACTTGGATCTGTTTAACCGTAACAATGTCATCTGGAACTGCTGAATTATTCTTTAAATTTCTTATCGTTTCTTCGATCGAATGACAGGTTACATGGGTAAAATTATGAAAGGTACTGCTCACGTTGCACGGAGAAAAGATAATTGGTTTATGAAACAAATTGCGAGTTGGGTTATTACACCATTCTAGATATTCCTGGTGATAACTGGGGTGCAGTTGTGTTCGAGTTTTTTGAGACGCATTTTTTACGAGGGCCCATAAATTAAATCGCCGATTGCTAACGAACATGCAACGTTTACTTCGACGAGTTTCTTTCTTAAAGGCTAGCGTTGCTTTCTTCCAGTTGAGTCGATTTAAGCTCGTTGGTCATTCTTGAATAAAGTATAACCCTGGTTTTTAAGATCCACAAGTTATGTAGGGTGTTAGACCACCAGCGTTTACCGTTCCTATTTTTATTTTTCGAAATATATACACCTGCTAACAAGGTGCATTGTGATAAAACTCTGTGCAGGTATTCTGTTGAGATATTCACATTTTCGTTTTGTACTTGTTCGTTTAGCAATTCTTCTAGATGTTCACAATATTTGTAATGATCGTACTTTGTTTAACTGTACTTATTTGTATGTGTAGCTTGTGAGTTTCTTGCCACTGAAGATTAACTACGATCATTCTATGGTCCATTTTGTTCAGGTCGAGATATTCAGTTTTCTTAGTCTGCAAACTGTTTGGTATAAATATTTGACCAAGAGTCGTCGGATTAGCGGATAGTCTTGTAAATTGATGAATTATAGGTCTTGACTCTAAACGCTCCATCAATGATATCAATCTGGCACAATTTAATGTTTTAATGTTGAACGGCATGTTAAAATCGCCCATAAGGAATGTTGGCATCTGGTCAGGGATAAACTTTATAATGGTTTCGAGAAGAGATTCAAAGTGACAAACACTGGTTCGGTATACGGAGAAAATCCGGAAGCTTTATCTGACAAAAGTGACAATTATCGACAAGGTGTCACAGCCAGATAACGTGTCTTTATTTTCGATAACTGTCGCATACTTGTTGTTCACGTATACATTGTATTGCTCTACCACCTGCATGAGTTTGGCGGTCACTTCTCGTAATCTGATAGTTCGGCGGTCACTTCTCGTAATCACATATTGATCATCAATATTATGATGCAACCATGACTCAGTAATCACGACTTTATCTAGTTTGAAAGCAAATATCAGGGCTTGTATTGTGTCTAACTTATTTAACATTGATCTAGCATTTAGATATGCAATATTCACCTTATAATTGAACCTGTCTCGCATCCTTTAACTGAAGTTTGATATTATCTCCATCCAGTTGTTTACCTTTTGAATGGCCGAAAGATGTATACTCTTTTAAACTTATATAAATCAGTGATGATATCGAGTTCGCCCGTGTCTTCCATCTGCCTATTTTATTAATAATCGCACCTCTTTCCATGAGGCATTTTTTTTAATTCAGATATAGGGGTATCATTAGCAAGTCCGTACAAACACAATCGAGTTTCTCTAAGATTATACTTGATCTTGAGGTCAGACTTTGCTGCGCCTTGGACTTTATTTTATCATTCTTTAACTCAGTAATATACACATTTTTATCGCCAAGTTCATTTCTTTCGGACTTGTCACTTCCACTTATCTTAACTAGGTTTGAACCATTCGCTGTAAGTTGTCTTATATTTTCTCTGGCTATTTCAGAGTAATATTTTTTACCTGCTATTTCTTTCGATTTCGGAACATTAATTAAGGATATTTCTGAATCCATCACATCATTACTATTGGTCACAACATTTGTTATCGAATTTTGACAAATTACCCTTAGCTGCATTTCGATGTTTTCGAACCGGTGCATAATATTTTGTTGAATCTCATGGGTTACGTTTTGATCGGAAGACTTACGAGTACTTGATTCTTCTTGTTTCGTCTTTTCTTCTATCACAGGAGGACTCTTAGAGAGTTCTTCGAATTATTAAAGAGTCGTTACGACTCACAATTCATAAATATACCTTTAATCAAATAAATATAAGGAATTGTTTAATAAAACATAAAATATTGGTTTAATCATCCAAATTTGTTTTCTCTTCTTCAAAATAGGCCCTATTTGATGCAATACACTGATGCCAACGAATAATCTAGGCGTCGAAATACTTCTTATAGGCACTTTCCGGTATGGCCTACAAAACGTTTACCATTTGAGTTTGGGGAACAAGAAAAGCCACACAGGGCCATAATTGGTGAATATGGTGCTTGATTGATGACTTTCGTTGACTTTTTTGGTCAAAAATTCGTGTACAACGCGATACCTCTTATTAGTATGCCTAGCCATAACCATGAATATGGATTTTTTATCGAGAATTATTAATTTTTCGAAATTTGAGGTAGACAGTGACCTTCCTCAGAAGGGTCGCTGTATGGGACGGCGCATTATCGTATTGCAAAATTCTAGCATTGTTCTTCCGCAAATCTAGGCTTTTCCAACACTTCTGCACAAGAAATTTCATTGGCATCACAAAATTTGAGGCTCGATATTTCATTGGCATCACAAATTTCATTGGCATCACTCTGCTCGATATTTTTTCCATTTCAAAAATTGCAGATCATATTTTTGATCGACTAACAAAACCAACAGCTATAAACAAACTGGATAACAGACGCTTTTTAAATGAAAATTTCTCGGTATTGATTTGATCAGACCAGCTGAACAGCTCTTTATAGGCTTGCGTATTTAAAAATGGTTGAAAATGTTAAGTAATCTTGAGAACATTATTGTTATATGACAATTTTTAATTAGTCAGTTGTAAGACATACAGATCTCGCAAAGTAAAAACTGTCACACAACAAGTATATTTATGGGTTGCAGCGTTTAATATACATTAATATGCATATGTAGATCTCACGAATACCACAAAAGAGCTTTCCTGCTGTGCCGATCTATATAGCTTGGACTTCTTGATTCCTCCTGGGTTCCGGTATTCTCCGTAGAGTGCTGCGTAATTAATTTTTATTTTTATTAAGATGTTAACAGACGTGCAATGAGCGTAACCTTCAGAGAAGCCCCAGTATAATTTCTTCGCTCTTATGGCTGGAAAATTCCGTCTTCAAAGGTGTTGGAGTTACAATTTAAGAATGGCCCCACCGAGCGAATGATTAACTCGTAATTTCGAAATCCCTTCAGATGAACCGGTTCTACTCGTTTGTCTTTTCCTTTTCTATATAAGTGATTGTTTTCTCTCTTCGGTAACCGAAAATAGTTTCGCAGGTGTACGAACCCGCTGTGCACTTGACTAAACTGGTGTCATAACGATAATCGCCACCTACCTTTCTCTCCTTAATAATTTCGGAGAAAAAGCGGCAGGGGGCTTCTAGTTGCGAGGTTATGACAAATTATTAGAATCAAGAAAATAAAAAAAGAGAGAGAGAGAGAGAGAATGTCTCCTTTAATTTACGCCTAAGGTCCATTTATATGCCTTTTATTCTTTAAAACAAGCGCTAAAAAGGCGGCGAAGAGAAATTTATTAATGCTTCTTATTTACATTTGTTTAATGTTAGGACTTGGGATCGTTACTTATGAATTATGCGGGTTTACGTTAAAAATAGAACTGTAATGAATGTAAGTAATTTAATAGAATAATTACGAAAGACGTGTTTAGTCTTCGGTTGAACTGGGGCTTTGTAATATAGGCTGCTAAATATTTAAGATTAAAAAAATAAACTTATAGGATTTAGGCATTATGACTTGAAATCTTCTTATCAATAAATAAAAATTATACCAGACGGGTTTTATTAAAAATAAAAAATTTTCTGGTAAAAAAAAAATGCTTATCTTTTACGAAATACATGACAGGTAGGTAAATTTTCTCGATTATCTGCAGAGAAAATTTCTTAGGTCAGAGTATTGAATGAATCCATAAGAGGAAATGATTTATCTCCTTTTTTCTTAAAGCAGACGTAATTTCATAAATCTTAACGGTAAAGTTTTGAATTGGGAATACGAATGGATTCTACGTATTCCTTTACGAAGCTATTTTTAGGTAGATCTTAGAGTGTTAAATTACATAAAGCATGTAGAACAAGGCTTTTTAGCTATCTTCATTGAAATATGTTAATTTTTACCCCCATTGTCTTTCTTATTTTCTGAAGTTTCCTTTTTATTTTCCGACGAGGATTCTGTCGGTCCCTGCTTCGCTCTCGGTTGCCCGGGACGACGCATAATTAAAGTTCTTTGGCGAGGAGACGATGCTAGAAGGAAGCCAGGATGAAATGAAAGGCATTTATTTCTTCTTCCCCTTTATCCTTCTGGAAAAAATGTTTCCACTGTTATTTAAACGAGATGAGAAAGAGTAGCCGATCCGCCCACCTGCGCTGCATCTTATCACCTGAGCGCCGCGTTGCTGCGGATGACACAAGAGCGTGACGACGCCCGCGAAACACTATCGACGACAAGACAAAAAAAAAACTATTTCGTGTGGAAATTAAATTCATCTGAATTTTTTAATTAAATTTTGGGAAGTTCACCTTTGATATTTTTTTTAAGTGCGATACTTTGTTAGCTTTTTATTATTATTATTATTATTATTATTATTATCGGTTGGACGATAAGGATCAAATCGTTTTTATGATGATTTTTGCAAAACGCAAGAAAGAAAGATTGGAATTAGAAGTGGTCTCGTTAGTGGGTTCAACCTATGTTATTAGAAAGCTCGTTATTGCTATGTTGTCAGTCATGAAGTAAAAAGGGATTTTGCTTCCCCGTTTAAAATGAAGCGTCACAGACCCGCAAATTAACCGACCGGATTATAGGCTCAAAACGTTTTCCTCAAATTACACATCGCGTTTGTTTATCCAGTGTTTGTTTTGAATTAAATTCGCCGGTAATCGTTTTATTTAGCCCTGGTTTCGAGTGTACATGCATATTAAGGGGGAAAGGTAGTATCCGAATTATAGCCCCTTTGGAGGATCAATTAAGCACTTGTATATCTGTCTCCGTCTAGTCGCATCCCACGACTTCGTAGGCGTCTCCTCCAACGCGTTGTTCTGTTCATGAAAATCGTAAAATACTCAGCAGCGACGCCACCGTACAAATCATCGTGCAATCACCTCGACAGCAAATTCCACGTCCCAAAGGGGGTTTCTTGAATATTTTAGTTCGAAACATTTCAACTAGTATTTATAAAATATAAATATGATGTCGAGTCATAACCAAATGAATAATGTCCATCTATTAGCTATAGTCACTAAATAAGGAGGCAAAGGATATTTCACAGTTATTATTTAACGAAGCTCAAAAGTATTGTTCGCATTTGCTTAGGCAATTATCCCGTTGTGACACTAGTCGCGGAGTGCCATGCTAGTAGAAATTCTTTGGTTGCTGTTTGAACCTATTGCGCACGCACTCCGTCTTCATCGTCCGTTTGAAACCGTTGTCCCCGCAGTGATATTTTTTTGAGTTCACCGAAGATGTGGAAGTCACATGGGGACTTAGCTGGACGATAAGGCGGGAGGGGGGGGGGGAGGGCTCAGGACTTCCCACTTGAACTTCTGCAGACGTTCCTTTGTTGCCTTGGCTGTCTGCAGTCTAGCGCTGTCGTGCAACAAGATGACACAACGAGAAAGTTTACCGGGACGTTCCGATTTGATTCGAAGTCCTAAGCCACCCCTTAAATGGGATAAATGCCTAAACAATTGCGGACATTTTGAGTTTCGTTAAATAATTACTGTGTAATATCCTTTGCCTCCTTATTTATTGACTGTACCTTGTAGCACAGGCATGCCTAAGCATTGTTTGCCACATGGAGCCGCATTGTAATTTTTCCAAGAGGTCACAGTTAAGTATCAAGAATTACGTCATACTTACAAGCATACCTTCTCTGATATGAATTGGGTAGCCGAGCGAGACATATGGCAATCGATAGAGGATTGACGTATTAATACCTGAAAATCCTAGCGGCAGAGAGCATCCATGTTGAGTGAAATTAACATAGGAGTGTATGAGAGTTACGCCAGTTCTGCTTAAAGACACAGAAAGGACACCAAAGCACAACAGAAACATAAAAGGCAGTTACGTACCTTACCTGAATTCTATATTCGATTTCAGTTGCAGTAACAAGACTGATTATTAAGTAAGTTTGACTTCAAATCTTATTGTAAAGCAAATTGGGAAGTACAAGGAGAGTTCAGGCATTAACGCAGTGTTGTTGGCTTAATATGCAGTGCCTTTGGCCTACCAGTCAACACAGACGCTTTCTGCCGCTAGGATTTTCAGGTATTATTACGTCAGTCCTGCTTGCCGAATGCCATATGCCTCGTCCGGCTGTCCGATTCATATCAGAGAAGGTTTACTTGTGAGGCTCTAGAATTACTAAAAATAATTTTAAAAATTAATGTAACAATAAAAATCCTCCAAAAATTGCTCATCCTAATCCGTGGCGAGCCGCAGTTTGCCCATGTCTGATCTCGGTCTTGCATCAATTTTAGGAACCATAATACTCTGAATAGGTTGCGTTGACGGAAAAAGCTGCAGCTGACTTGTGAATTCAAGAACAATATTTGAGTTTTGGCGTAAGTCACGTGATAGTTTTTAGTGTAAACAATTGTTAATTTGAAAAATACTCTTAGAGAAATCAAACATTAGAAGAAGGATATCATCCTGATCGAAGGAAATCGAATGAAGAAACCTTGTCCGTTATGTTCTTGAGTTAACGGACATACCCTTCTACTCTTCAGATAGTTTAGGTAGGGAGGAGCGTACACTTCCACGGATTCTTGAATACAATGGATGGTGTAAACTGATTAGAATCGCGCATACATTAACCGACTTTTGAACCGATTCATGTACACACTAACAGTTGCGCTTTATAATCTTAGCTTGTTTGTCTGTCGAATCCGAACAACGGTTAATGTTCATCCTCATTTAGAAATTTTACGCCATTTACTACACATCACACACGCATTCTCTCTCTGTATCTCTCTTCTTTTTTTAGCCATTACTTCCTCGTGTATCATGACGTCAGATGAAGGGGGGTGAGATAATACAGACGAAGGAGGAAATATATCAAACCAGGTTTCCATATCATCTCACCCTCTTTACGTCATGATGCACCAGGAAGTGATGGCTAAAAATAAAGTAAAAATTCTAAAGGTGAATTAAAATTGTTCACCTTTCTTCGCTTTTAATGGATTGCAGGACACGCAGCTTTCACAGTGAACTAACTAACCCTTGTATATCGTGAAATGCTTATGAGAGATGATCACGTGTCAAACATTCAATTCATTCAATTTTGATGGGGAGGATATCAATTAGTATATGGGAACTATCTTTACGATTTTACAGTTAAATAAAATCGGCTTCGGTGGCTCAGTGGTTGCGTGATCGCCTCTGATGCCCGAGGACGCGGGTTCGACCCCGGCCGAGGACGACGAGGATTTTTTCAGGGGGAAAATCCTGAGAGCACGCACTTCCTTCGGAAGGGAAGTAAAGCCGTTGGTTCCGTGTAGTCGTTTGCCGGCTGCACGTTAAAGAACCCTTGCGAGGCAAAATTTGCGGCCCCTATAACGCCATCCTGAAATGACCATAGCAGTTGAAAATGACGTTAATACCAAATAAACTAAACCAACCAACCTACAGTTAAGTAATAAGTTCAGTAAATAAATTAGATTTGTCTTTAATGCATTATCTGACAGAAAAATTTGTACTTTTTTTCTTTTAAACATTCTTTCGACACTATCATGCCTAAAAAAGCCATATTTTAACTATTACCATGTACCATGAATAACATCAACGTCAGTTTGTGCCATTCAAATCATCGCTACCACTAATTAATTACGCTTTATATAAATAGTTTTTACGATCTATACTCAGATACCAATTTAATAGGAACACGCCAATAATAACGTGTAGACCCTCTTTTTGCATTGATTCCATAAGATGTCGGAAACATTCTTGTGAAAGTCGATCCGACGCTGGTGAAGGCATGTTGCGAACAATCCTTTCCAAATCGTCCGTAAATGTCGGACTTTGTGAGATCTAGTGATTGCGTAGGTCACTGTAGCAACATGACTTGAACCATTCTTGACGGGACGGATATTTTGTTGGCCATATGGTATGTTACATTGATAAATACCATCTTTAGAGGGGTAAAGCGTAGTTATGAGTTGATGGAAGTCTGCAATAATGTTGATATTCTTGGTCGCGGAATTTTTCTTTCTTTTTTCATCTTAATTTAATAATGTTCAGATGAAACATTACTGTTGAGAAGCCATTCTAACTCGTGTCATGAAAACGCTTTCCACACTATAATGGCGCCCACTGGTTGTCATATGGCAGGAGGGGCCTATAGTATCATGGTGTTTTCGCCAAACGCTGACTGCATGGCGCAATAGAAATCTTGATTATCAGATAATATGAAATCGTCAGTGGTCTAATGACTGTGATAATTGGCCCTCAGATGGCTTGTTTTCATGTTTTTCGCATAGAGTAGTTTAACTCAAGATGTCCATCTGCTACCAAGCCGAATCGAGTGCTGTTTGTGCTGAGATGTTCCTCTCTGGACTAACATTGAAAGTTGATGTTTTTTGTATCTCTCTATCTCTTCGGTTGTCTTTACGTTTCTGGAAAGCCTTCTATGGTTCCTGTCATCAAGCTGCGTGTTGCTCCTGTTGTTTCAAACTACATGTTTTCCTTCTTTTACACCATTCTTTGTACAATATCCTAGAAAACTGCTGTACGTGAATATCGTTGAAGAATGGCCGGGAATATATTCATTGACTAAGAGCGGGCGGTACGCTGGAGAATCCAGATGTTTTCTTGCAAAAATGATGTGCTGTGAAAAATGGCAACATACGACTCCTTATTGAGAATTGAATCTTGGGGATGAATTCGAATATATCAATCGCGGATATCGGAAAGGCTTCCAATCTAACGTTACTTCGGCACATTTTTTTTATTGTTTCTAGGCGTGTTTTAACTGTGTTTCGCTTTGAGGTCAGTATTTTCGGATTGGGGCTCGTTGAGAAAACACCATTGTCTCGTCGCTGGTAATCACTCTGTTCAAAAGCTTTGGGTCGTGGTCCATCATCTCAAAAGTTTTCGCTTTTGCTGTTGCTCATTGCTTTTTCACCAAGTTTGGTGTTCATATCTTACGGAACTTATTTTACCCGGATGTGGGTCGTCTCCGTAGAAACGTGGCTTTCATCTTGTGCCACTTTTAAGCTTCGATGCAAAATTGCTTTCACTACGAAGGCTTGACATGACAAGATAAACGTTTCAGTAAAGGTTTTACCCAATTTAACACTCACTGTTCTTTACAAATCCACACAGCCTAGCATTCTTCTGTAAAATGGAAGCACACGTCTTAACTTGTTTACTATGCTTGTTGCCACACGCCAGTCGATATCTCAGCCGCAGGACAAGGGCTTGCCAATAAAATCGCAGTGGTTGTTCGGTTTAATATTCACTCTACCACATTTGAAGAAGTTAAAAATACTATACAAATTCGCGTAATTAGTCATTAGATTTCCGCCGTCATTTAATATTTAAACTGGATATCTATCTAATCAACATAGCGTTATTGTAATCTGTGTTACTACTAGAAACCAATAACTTTTAATTACGTTTTGCCTCTTGTTAGATTCTGATTACGAATTAATTGTCGCATTTACTGTGTCTAAGGCCCTCCTTAATAGCCCGCTGATTTCAAATAGCGCTCACTATCGAATAAAATTAAAGAGTTAAGGTTCCATAAAAATTGATCTCCCATATAATATATTTAAAAGCCAATCAATGACAATTCAATTTTTATAAAGTAAAAACATGCCAAAAGACTTTAATGAAGTTAGCTACTTCACCAAAGAAGTAGTACAAGTTTCCATACACTGATTTTTATTTACTAACTCATTTGGCTGATTCTGTAGCAATTTTAAATCTATTTTCCCTTCAGTAGTTGCTATGCTCCCGATGTTTGCATCTCGATTCGCGGAAAAATGAAACACATAAATGGTGAAACGCTTGGAATGGGATGGATTCTACACGCTCCAAAATTTATTTATGGATTTTATCGTAAATCGTTTAATGGATTATTTTTCTCTCCACCACTTACTTACTGCAGACATGTATTCGAAAGACGAAACAAACAAAAAAGCCGTAAGAAATGGGTTGCAATCCGTTTTAGAGTCGACAAGTTCGTGTGCGTATGTGGAGAAGGCTGGCTTTTGGAGACGACGAATTTGCAGCCTTCGATTTTCATTAACAGGAATTGACGGGGGCCTTCGTCGCACACGTGATCGTTTAATGCGCCGCCATTGATTAAAGTAGCGGAGAGCGAAGTGAAAAGTCATTACCATGGTAACCGATACTTTGATTCACGTGTCCATTCCCCAGAGATCCATTGAACGCAGAAACCCTTTGATCCCAAAGGGGAATGGTGGAACTGCTCCGAGTCTGATGCTATCAAATGCAACACCGCCATTGCCAACTGCTTATTGCCCCTTTTTGCCAGTAACGCGTCCCTGACTCCCAATATCCCCGCCACCAATCCCCTTCCCTCCCCCTTTCTTCCCTTTTCTCTTTCCCTCTTGTATATCCACCTTCTAATTTGACAGGAGACAAAAGATAGTGCACGGACTGAGATAGAAAAGTTTTGTTTTCCTGTATAACTCTCGAGTTTTCGAACTCTCCCTCTCTTTTTAGATCTTCCTTCAGCCAGTTCTTAGTTCGTTTAGCTCTTGTTTCTTCTCCCTGGGGTTCGTTTTAATAATTGAATAACACTAAAACCATGAAATAAATAGGCTTGGGCGTAATTTTATTTGTAATGTTTCTTAATACCAAGATCGCATGAGGCCAAAATGAGATTACACACAACGTGGGTTCTGAGGGAGCAAAGAGTTAGGAACATGGCACTTAAGGTTTTTGGAAGTTAGCGAAAGATAAATGGGGAATGATCCAATTTTTTTTTTATGAGATAGAGAACTGATTTTACTACGCGAGACATGAAAAATTACAAAAATAATTTATCAATTTACAAAATTTACAAAATCTGCCAAAATTGAATGAGCAACTTTTGCTCGTGAGATTTTGGTTTAAAATCTAAATCACATTCAATATAATATAAATATAAAAATAAAATAAATCATCACACTTAAAAATCGCTATATTTTAAAATACAAACGGACAGATTATAAATATAAAAATAAAATAAATACAAATTAATAATTTCAGCAATAAAATCAAGTCTAAAACAGTATTCAAAATTCAAAAGATAGTATAAAATATAAATTTAAAAATCCAATATAATATGTACAATTTAAAATCTAGCACCATATATATTTTTATTAATTCTTTAATTTAAGATACAAAAATTAAGTTATTTAAAATTCCCCAATAGTGTTTAAATCATCGCTGTATGTTTTCTTCAAAAATCCATTTTTTTAACTTTTTATTTTGCAACATTTTATTATTACAGTTATTTTATTGTTAAAGGGGTTAGATTGAAATATCGTACTAACATATTTGTCTTTGTATTGAGAGGTATTTCCCTTACTTTATTTTTTTGTGCTCTCGTATCATATGGATTTTTTTTTTCAAAGATTCCACATTTATTTCTTCCGTGCATATTTACATATTCTTAAAATATACAATTGGTAATAATTTAACGGACAATTTTGTTCATTTTTAAAAAGATAATTTATCATATACTGTTGTAATAATATAATTGGTTTTGAAAGTCCCACCCCAAATTGGTTTTCAATATTGCAGAACAGATTGAAATAGTGCTTCAAAAATTTGCCTCAATAAAGGTCCCTTAATTATCGATTTAACCATACGCAAAGAGATTGATATTACTCGTAGCTTATTTAAAGCATGAGCTATATGATTTGACCAATTTACTGAAAAAAAAAGGAGACAAATCTTTCATTATTATTGCTAACACAATATTATTAACATCTTGTAAAAATCAAATAAAGTTCAGTTTCCTTATTGAGCTTAAAAACATAATGCAACAAAGGAAATTTACCGAGAAGGAAAAGTAATATTACCGCTCGTTAAAAAACCTATAGCATATTTATTAATTAACATCCTCAAAATTTGACGGTGTTTTGTAAGAAGTTTGCATTAAAATATGTTTTTAATTTCAAGCATAATTCACATAAATGCTCATTACATGCAGCCGTTTATTAGCATTCATCAATGACGCATATGTTTGTAATTGTAATTAGTAGATTATTTTTAACATTTAATGTATTTTATAGGAAGTATTTACAGTAATAGGAAGAAATGACTCGTTCATTTAAAAACATTCTTAGAAAGTTACTCTTTTCTTCCTGTTCTTCAGTGTTTGCTTTTCCTGCAGTGATGAAATGTCTTCGAGAGAATATAAGACTTGATTTATAGTGTTGACCAAAAAAAAATTTTTTTTAGGATGTTCCTTTTATCTCTCCTTTTCTCCCGTGGCTCCATTAGTGTCTTTCGTCAACCCTTTGGTGACTCGTACGCATCCCATCTTTAAAAAAATAAAAGGAGGAAAAGAGGGAAAGAATTATATGTGGTTGTTGACGAAAAGAAAAGTGAAAGCTTATGAAGAGAATACTTTTCTCATTTTTTTTCTTTTCTCCGTGTGAAAAGGATTTTTCCTGCCTTTATAGCTGGGTGCTTAAGAAGTTTTATTTATATGAGATTCTTTTGTTTTTGTTTTTATTACTGCAATGAGATGACCTCGGTATAAGAGTCTAACTATAAAAGTAAGAAAGCCCAAACAAATGAAATAAATCTTGTTCTTAACGAGATATACAGTCTTAACGTGTTTCTGTCTTGAGTCATTGGAGACGAGTTAAAAAACATGAACCTTACCTATAAAATTAATACAGCATTTTAAAGAAATAGTTAAACTTCTGTAAAATAATAAACACCTGCAAATTGAAATTCACGATCAACTTGAAATTTTCTGCAATTTTCTATCGAGATAGGAGGCGAAGCTAAACTTCTACCGCTGCATTTTAACTTGTACTGTTTTAATAATGAAAGCTTTCTCTTAAATTATAAAACAGCCCACGTACATATTAAATGTCGAGAAAGTCTTGTCCGTTCATTACCACTTGATCACACAGAAACTTGTTTTGTTAATAATTAAACTTTCCACGTCACACATAATCTCCGTCCAGCTTATTTCATTACGTGAAAGCAGACTTGCACGATTGCATCATAATTTAACTCCGTTTTCACATACATTAACTTAAAATTTTTGCTCTTTCATTCCGTTCTATTGTAACCCATAGATTTTTGGAATTGTCAAATCTCTGAGTGGAATTTTCGAAGGAAATAATTCAGTACCAAATGGGTTCAAAGGTTTAGGAAATCGTAACCTAACCTATTTTTTTTTTTTTTTTTTTTTTTTTTTTTACATAGATGGGGGGGGGGGGTGTTTTTTAACAGTAAGGACGGAAATATTTACTTGTCAGGTTTTGTAAAAATTCAGCCTGCAGCAATTGCTTTTTTTTTTCATTATTACTTATAGCTAATTGCTTTTTTATGCTATTATATACAACCTTGATAAAAGTGTTTAATAATTAATGCTCCAAAAATGCTTTCATTTACATTCTCTTTGAGCATAATGTGGAAAGTTTCTTTTCTCTTATAACAAAGAGGAAATTGATTTTTCCCAATTCCTTGAAAATGCTTTTTTGGATAGCAGAATATCAAATATGCTTTGAATGAAAAGTTATAAATAGAAATATCGGAAGAAAAGGTTCAGACAGGAGATATGATAAACTTAAGGTATTTAAAGAATTTTTTTTTGGATCGAACCTTAAATAAATTTTTTTAATATTTTAAAATTTTCTTATTTTTTTTAAATAAAATTAATTCCAATAAATACATGAAACTCGTCGGAAATTTAAAAAAAAAAATCGAAAAAATAAAAACTCCATGAGAAGAGAAGTTACTCTTTAAGCTATAGATAGAAAATGATTCAAAGAGTTCTGGTTTTAGGTTAGAATTGCTTTTCGAAGAAGATGTCAAACTTATGAAATTCGTAAAATCAAATAAATTTATTTTTTAAATGTGATTAGAGTATCACTTTTGTTGCTAATAAAAATGAAATACGACTCTTGATATCCGATGTACAGCTAAAATTGTTTATTCTTATTAGAATTGATGCATTTAATGTTTCCTTTTAACTATAAACTTCCTCAAATTTACTCCGCATATTTTATCATTTACTGTTTGGAGGGGGCGATAGTCTTACACACTAAGCGCTCCGGGTAGGATAAATTGAATGATGCGATCAAGCTGTAATTATTCGCACCCGAGATACCAGCATGAGATCAGAGGACGCGGGCGGCCATAACGCAATCGGAGGAAATGTTAAAGAGGGGGGGGGGGACCTTCTTCGTCAATCCCAGCAGTCTATCTCCCTTCTGCACTTCTGGTATCCCATTCGTTTCCCATCAGATATTCTTCTGGGCCCCCCATGCATGCACGCAAGGGGTGATCTGCTTCCCAGATCGGCGGCTCCGATACGGGTGATCGACCGCCGCCTGCCGATCAGACAGACCTGGATCCAGACTGGGAGCCTTTTGAAAGGGCAGACAGGTGTTGGGAATTTTGCATCAAAAGGAAACGAGGGGGAGGAACGAACCGCCGCCGCCAACAAAAGGGGAGAAAGAGAGTAGAGGAAAGGGGGAAAAAAACGAGTAGGGAATATAAGGAAAAGGGGATAGATTCGTTTTTTGTTTTTTTTTAAAAAAGTGTTGGGTTTGTTAAAGGCTGAGAAAGGGATTCTGGTTGGTCATTCATCGGCTGACCAAAGAATAGGAGAAAGGGCTGAAAATAGTATCAGTCGTTTTCCTTTCATTCTCCGTTTTCCCCAACACGACACCAGTCGATAACCGGTTGAGAAACCCCTTCCCGATAGAACCTTCCCCTCCCCCATATATATACTCCATTCGGTCCGTCTTGGGGCTCCTTTGTCTACTTCTCTCCCTTTGGCTGTCGACAAGGAGGAACCGTCTGTCGACTCGAGTGGCTTCTTACAAACAGCTGGTCTAAGAAAGCCACTGTTCATCACTTCGTCTTCTTTCACTGACCCTTTCGTATTTATTAAAATAAGTCAAGATTTTGAAAACTATTTTAACGGTAAGGGGGGGGGGTGTCTAGTGCTCAATTCTAAAACCACCATTTCTATAGGCAACAATCTCCCTTCTAGCAGAAATTCGTGATGTGCGTGTGCGCTGTTTTCCATTCGAACATTTATTAGATATATTAGAATATTTGATGAGATGAAACTATATCCGAAGATATTAAAGCATTACACGAAATTTGCATACCCAATAAGTAGATGTTACTATGTAACAGTAGTATTGTTATTTTACAACTGAATAAATTTCTGGTTCCACAGTTATTTCTTCATTCAGTTAACCTCAAATCTTCAATATATCTCTAACAATCTTATCATAAAACTTTGATTAAAAAATGTCTTCAAAAAATTTTCAGCGAGCGATCATTTGGTGGTTGAATTGACTGGAGTTTAGGGTATTTTATTGTTCTTCCTGTTTCATTTTCACTGTAAAACTTTCAGAAAAATTTTACATGCAACTTAAAACTTCAACCCCCCCCCCCCCATCGCTCTTATTCAACTGTTGTAATCTCATTTAATTTCATTCACCCTACATTTCTAGTTTATATGTTGTATGATAATTCTCTTTATTCGCCGATTACTTATCCGATGAGATGATTACGTTTTCTATTTCCTTTGCCGTCGGCCCATTTTGGTCGATTGGAGCCCGTTGGGAGGCGCCTATGACGTTTCCTTGCCGCGTTGAACAATGTAATTTGGTATTAATAATTTATCGCTTATTTATTGTCATTATTTATTACTTCTTGGAATTCTCCCGACTCAGCTTACCGGTCGAACAAAAAGTCAAATTGGTTAATTTATTTAATTATTATTAGTACTTTTTACGTTGTTAACATTGCATTGGGCGATTTAGACAAATGGCTGGCAGATTTATCGCTAAATATAAATTTCTGTTAGATTTTTGTAAACAACTTTTTAAGCCTATGTTAATGGGGGGATTTCGCCTGAGAGGATGGTAACTACGGCGGTTTTTGCATGTGTGCGTGTTGGATGAATCGGGATACAGCTTCGCCTGGAAATTTTTTCGAGTTTTAGCGATAAATTTAAATTCCGTATCGGATGCAATAGGCGATGGATGAATGGTTTTATCTGCTATAAAAAAGTTATTGCTATTTTAGCACCCAGAAATTCGCATATAGTGAGTGTTCTCGTCTTTTGTCCGTTGCATTCTTCTCAACTCCAATCGCAGAAATCGATTTTTTCGGTTTCCTCTCTTGTCGTTGAACCTTTCGTTTTACGGTAGAATATTTTAATAAACTTTCAACTGTATTCCGTGTGTTCTTATTACTATTTAATATATTGTTGTCACATATGACTAAAACATTTTTTTTTCATTAGAGACGTTTGTCTTTCTATTTAAGAAAAAAACACCTCTCTTCCACGCGACATTAAATCCACTGCACGCACTTCAACACCAGTGACGTCAACAGTTCCTGTAGATAAACGATTAATATTATAAAAAGATATGAAATTGAAAAAAAAAAAGATAAAAAGAAAATATGTACTGTTGAACGGATCGAAATATTTTGCAACAGAATTTGCACTTTTGAAATGGAATTTCTCTGATTTTGGAACCGACGGTGATGATAATGATTTGGTAAAATAAAAATGAAGTAATAGGTTCAGATTTCGAGTGAATTCGAAAATAAAGAGAAAAGGAAGAAAAATGCAAACATTCAGAAATCCAGTATATGTTGGCTCTTTTTCAAAAACTTGTGTTCATCTTATATAATTTTAAAAAATAAGAAAAACTTCGTTTCGTACATTTATTTTTTGACGATGAAAGAGGGAAACCATCCATTATTTTCCAATATATTTTCAGTAAATGGAAAACGGGAAGAGGGTTCGATAAAAAAAAAATCAGAAGAAGAATTTCTAAATACGTAAGCACGTACAATGTAGATTTTAATATCTGCGACAAATAATCTATAAATAATAAGTTATAACAAAATATGTCGAAAGTTTTTTTCGGGTTAACAATAGGCATTTTGAGTTAAGCATACGAAAGACAAGGACGACATTTAAATAAATAATTTCTCTCACGCTTATGAATGTAAATAATAAATTTTACTTAAGGGCTTAAAAAGTACAGAGTTTTATGTGCAAAAAAAATTAAAACAAATCTTGCTTTGAGCTATCGCGTATACATACATAATACGCTTTGATAGTTTTATGAGACTGTACTTTTCATCGTGAATATAACCACATCGTGTAATCCCAGTGTAGAGTAATAAACCTGATTTTAAAATCTTGCTTTCTATCTGAAAGTACAAGGGGAAAAAAGTGGATTTTTTTAAACCAAAAACGTTTGAATTTGCATATATTTTTGATTTATGATTTCGAAAATTTTATTTATGATATAATTTTTAAAATTTTGCTTATACTGACCGGACTTTTATGGAAGGTGAAAGAAATTTAATTCAAGGAATAAGATGCTATTTAGCCTACAATAGGGGCACAGTAAATCCAGCGTTAGGAAGTAAATGGCTCTTATTGATTCAGCTACATAAAATATGTTCTTTTGAAAAAGTTCTCTCATTTATAAGTTGAGGGGCAAGGGATCATTTGGAAAAAGGAATGAAGCTTGCATAAGAAGGAATGATTAAGGGTTAATGCGACAGTGCAAGATAGCCAGTTGAAAATTCCCCGACCCACGGTTGGAAGTCGAGGATTTTCTGAAAGTAAAAGGAAACGGTGAAATTGGTCTTAATGCTTTCACCGACACTGATTTGAAAAATTAAATTACCTGAGTTAACGCTGTTCAAAAGCTGGCTACAGATGTTTAAATAACCCAAGGGAAACGACAATTTCATTACTGTTTCCGTCCGACGACTGTTTCTCCGCAGCCCATTGCAGGTGAGTCGGTCGTTAAACCTGGATGTCCAAAAGAAGCAGCTAACTACCGATTAACTATCCAATGAAATGTATTCCTGGCATTTCCAATTGTTTCTTGGAGAGAAGTTCCCCGCTGCTTATTACCTGCGAGGAACTGCAATAAAACATTTTTATGTGGAAATCGGCTAAGTAATAGAGGTTTTACCTGCCTCCCATGTTATTTGGAAAATTACCTTTTGGATACCTGTTATATGAAGGAAGCATCGACAATAATTGTGATTGTACTAGCCCTTATTTTTGTATCAAGTGGAAGCGTAATTAATTTAAAATCTGTTCGAATGAATTGTAGTCGGCAGACCGCATTCACTATCATAACGTTTGGACTATCATTTAGAACGATTCAACTAATAGGCGGATTTTAATTAAAATCTAGATACTAATTTGAACTAAACTCACGATAACGTGATTGTATTGTTGAACGTGATTGAATTTATATATTAATTGCTTCATTTCTCAAACTAACCTTTTTCAAGAGAAACTACTTTTTCTTTTTTTCGTACAACGCTTCAAGTTGTTTACCTTAATATCTTTTATATTATCGCGGAAATAAAACCCAAACGCAATTTTATCCTTAGCCATAAAACCTGAGAGAAAAAGATTCTTCTCCGTCTTCAAGGAAGATCATTTGTATTTCCAAACGGAGGGGAAACTGGTGATGGGCGGGGGGGGGAGGGGGATGAAAGGAAATTCTAAAGAGATGTGAAGGGATTGCTCGTCGTTTGAGCCGCTCTCCTTTGAACACACAGAGAGATGTTCGTTGCGGAGAAGGAGGAAAAAATGGAATGGCACTGAAAGGGAATCGATGTAATTAAGGTTGGGGAGCGCTAGGCATGCGTAGTTGATCGCAAGAGACACATTGAACGGGAGACCACAAGGAGGGAAACGGGAGACTTTACGAGAAACTCAGGTGAGAATTCTCATCAAACGTTTTACGCCTAATGGATAAGCCAAGGGGCCAAATGACGAGGCATGAGAGAGAGAGAGAGAGAGAGAGAGCACAGGATCAACAGTGAGAAGGGATGCTGCACTTGAGTGAGAAAGAGATGAAAGTAAGAGAAAGAAAGAAAGAAAGAAAGAAAGAAAGAAAGAAAGAAAAAGTAGGGGAGGGATAGGCTTTTAAAAAGAACGAGGAAGGAAGTGGGGACTGGAAGAGATTAAAAGGAGTTAGTTGGCAAGAGAGAATGAGTGAATGAAAGAGGAGAGGGCGTTTATCTTCCTTAGAGATGAAATTATGGCTGTTGTTTAAAATTTCATATTTTATTCATTAATTCTAATGAAGTAAGAAAGCTATTTGTTGGGAGAACCGAGTGAGGGGTATTAAGTTTCAAGTTGCAAGCATAAATCGACTCCAGAGAAGGAGAACGTTACTCGTTTCATTTAGATATCATCCTCGTTTTTTTGACGGCTAATGGCCTTTCGTCGTTTCTTTCATTAGCCTTGGGTAATGGGTCTAAAAGGGAACAAATCATTGATTATCAATGGATCAAGCCTTTCATCGATTGAGGGAAAGCTAATTAATTGATGATAGAAAAGCGATGACTTGACAGGAGCTTGGATGATTATGACAGATTTTTTCCCCTTAATGAGTCTCTTAAACGGACCTATAGTCGACATAGACGATAACAATGGGAATAAGCTTTGAAAAGGAATAAAAACTTTTTCATTAATATGAAAATATCTTCGTTAGCATTAGCTAATTGAACTCTAGAAGTGACGAGAGTGATGCTTAAAGAGGGGAAAAAAAGAGAAAAGATTTTTTTTTATTTTATACAAAATGTGAATAAATTATCGTCTCTGGGCTCTCTGGTAATAAAACATTTTAATAAAACATTCACATAAAATGTCAAGATTTTAAATTATTTATTTAAAAAAAA
>JAHWFO010029920.1:397372-446468 GCA_023313115.1 Rhysida immarginata
GCTCGCGCGACTTGTCATTTTAACCAAATTGGTTTACGTCGAGCGACGAACCCTGGCCATTGTTTGAAGCACATAAATAGGTGAGTTTAGCATTTGCATATTAATATGGAATACGAGCGGAAGTAGAATGAGAATATTTTATATTTTCCGGTAAGTTTTTTTTCTATTATTTAGCAACAACGGAATGGCGAGAGAGAAAATCAGACAACATTAGTTTAAATAAATCTTAACTTATTATCATCGTATTCTTTTTTTTTCCGATTTCTTTTTGGTGTGATATTGTAAATGAATAGCATTTGCGAATTCTTCATGAAATGTTGTGTTCAGCAGGGCTAAATTTGCTTCGAAATAATCTCATTTTACCCTATGGATCGAACAGCTTTTGTGATTGGCTCATTATCAATAGAAACAAATCCTGAAACAACTTTATCTTCGCTGATAGATAGATAGATCGTGTTAAAACTTTTGGAATCTTGATTGAAGGAAATACTATATACAACAACTCTAGATTTATTACAAATGAATGTTATGTAATTACTTATTATGCGCTTCGATGAATGTTATACAATTTTTCTCTTTCTGTAAATTAAATTTTGTCATCTTACAATTTCAATTTTATCTTAAAACTGCCGAGACAATCTTATTTCCTAAAAAGAAGTTGGTTCTTGCTGAGACACCGCCCCTTTCCTACACGGATCGACCACCCATTAAAAAAGCAACGGTGGCATTCCTTAATCATATCAGCTAATTTTAAACGAGCCAATTTTACGATAATCAATTTCTCGCCGCCCACGCAATTATCAGGGCTTAGTTTGTAAGTACAAAGATGCCGATAGAGGAGAGGAAGTGGCTTATAGCATTTGCAACCGTCTTTCTATATAGGACCAGAGTTAAAAGGATCCCCCTTGAGAAAACTCCACCCGCAATCTCACAAAATATCTTAGGTGAGGAATGATATATGATGGCGCGGGAGCACTCGGAAACATCTGGCAGCTTAAGACACTCGTGCTTCCTCCGAAACAAATTTACAAAAAAAAAAGAGAAAGAAAAAAATTATCATCTTTGGAATGTATAATCGCAGCAAGGATACTAAGTACCAATTTATGTAGGTTCTGAGTTTAAACTAATTCTTATTCTCCGATAGGAAGAAGCGCCGGCGATGTTGCGTCGCTTTGTGGCGCCGGCCTCTCGTATAGTATTCCATTAAGGAAAGTGAAGGTCTCATTAATGTAAGTTAAAAGCTCTTCGACGACCTTTACACTTTCAGGAATTTGAAGGCCAATTTTTGGTTAAAGTTTTTTTCAAGCTATTTTTTTTTATTTATTTAAAATTACAAACTTGCATAATTTCATTTACGTATTTTTACTTTTTGGGTCTCGTGAGACTGTAATGGCTTATGAACAGTAAATTTCCTTGAAAAGCATTTTTTCGGCCTTGACTGAACACGAAATTTAAAGTAGCTTTGCCAAAAGAGAATTTCTTATTAATGATGCAACGCAGTTTCCGGGAGGAAAACTAAAATGATAAAAATACAAATCGGCTTTAAGAAGATAAAAGATCTTTTCTTTCACCTTCCAGAGATCCCATGATAAAATATCTAATCTTAACCAGAAATGACGCATAAGTATTTCAGATAGCTATAGGTTGAACCTTTGCTCGAGTTCAGAGATACCAGAACTCTTTTTATGGTTGTTATTTTTACACTTTTTAAGTGTTTTTTTTTTTTTCCAAAGAACAAGAGACTTGGTATCAAACAAATGTCAATAAGCAGTTTGTCAAACAAAACGAAAGACTCAAAAGGATTCTGTGCATCTGCTCGCCATCCGTATATCTTAAACAGACCTTGGGTGACATCAAAAGGAAAATGGCCGACTTCCAAAAACAATTAAGGGGGTTAAAAATGAACCATTCGATGCATGAATGCCCCTAAATATGATTTTCATTATAAAAACGATCGCTTTGCTTAACAAACGAAACACTTATTGGAGACAAATGTCGGGCCTTAGAATGTAAAAGCGTACACAGAAAGAGGGACAGATGATTGGTTGGCTGGGTTGATTAGTTCAACGGCTCTGCTCGACAGCTGCGGTTAATAAAGAGCCGCCTTATGGAGGGAATCCAGAATTTTGCGTATGTTCCAGGGTACTTTAAAATATAGTAAATATCTTCCTACACGGAGCCCATCTGTTTTACTTTCCCTTTCGAAAGAACACGGGTGTCATCTTAGAATGTTTATGTCATGAAAAATTCTCACCACCTTCGACGGAGAACGAACCGTCGACTTGTAGATCTCGAAGCAATAAGATTACCTTCTGCACTAACGATCAAATCTTATATGTATGTCGCTAATCGGACCGAACAGGACAGGCATTTATGATAATATAAAAAAAATAGAAAATAAAAAATATATTTGGGCAGAAGCTAAAAGGATTTGGACTCAAGGGCGCCATCAGTTCTTCGTTGTTTATCATTTATCATAATTTCCGAGAAGAAATAAGAGAAGCCGATGGTGAAAGCTTACGTCATTACTTTCAACAGCTTTGCTTTCTTGATATAAAAGTCGATTTTTTTTAAAAGTAAAAAGGGAAAAAGTGAATTTCTACTTAGAGATGATGTCCGTTAATAAAATGTTGTTGGCTCGATTTATCTTTTCTACTTACTTTTAATCCCCCCCCCCCCCCCTCCCCACATTCCATTTGCTATTGTTGAATCTCGGAAGCACAAACAGCTTATGAAAGAAAATAGAAAACGAGTAAATCTACAATTTCATATACAGCCTGTATCATAAAGAGCTTTAAGCTTTGAAAGTGCATACATATAAGTTTACACATCCAGTTTTACCTCTGATTTTTACGGTTTGATATGACTTTCATTAATATTAAGGCAGATAGCCCACCTAGAAACATTTTTTATGTTCCAAACGATGTCGTTGCTGCAATTGCGACAGTAATTCGAATTCAAAGCTCATGAATGTTGTAGGTAAAGGTGGTACGAGCGCTCTAACCGTATCAAATCCTCAGGAAATATCCAGGCGTCAGATCCGGTGAACGAGGTGGCCATGCTTTCGTATACGCTCGACCAGTTCACCAGTTTAGGAAATGTTTATCCAAGTTCTTGTGCTACGAGTAAGTTGTTGGCCTAGATGCAACAAGAAAAGTTTGGTCTGCGTGCCAATCACTTCTTCCAGATGTAAGTATGGCGGTCGTCTGACATTGGAGCACTTCCCGCTCAAACAGTCCATGTACTAGGGCCGTACCCACTATTTTATTTCGAGGTGGGGGGGGGGGACCAGTTCTGGTTGTGCGGCGTCCCCCAACGTGGTCCCATCATTGGCAAGGTGGTCAATTTTGAGGGGAGAGGGTGCAATCTCTTCAGCCCCCTCCCCCTTCTGCGGTATTATATTTCTTGAGCGTGGAATCTACTGGAAGGATTCTTGAGCGATATTAAATGTGTAAGTAAATACTAGTAAATACCCTTGAACTTGTGTTGTAGACTTGGATTCTACAAACCAAGACGTATAGAATCTTGATCTCAACTGCCCGAGAACACTTGTAGTGGCAATGTTGACTACCCGAGTACCACATACATCATACTTGAAGTATTTTGCTACATATTATGCAAGTTTTCTCCGTAAATGTAACTTGTAAACCTCTGTAAAAATATATAACAATAAATGATGCTATATGCATATTGTAAATTTCATTTATTTTTGACGCATTTCCCTATCTTTTTCTATGTAGGAAGTGCTTTAGTGGCGTAAGCGTTCTGCATGATTCATAAGCATAACATCATGTTTCCATTATGATAATCATCTTCATCGGTCCCCCCCCCCCCATTGATGACAGTTCTCTCGTAAGTTATTGAGCAGTCGATGCGAACTTTAGGAAGATCTTATGTGATAAATATGGCTGCCAATCATCATCAAAGTAAGAAGAAATGATGTAGGGTCGAGTGGAGAAGTCAACTTTTGATGTGCGGCTTTGCTTTTCCCTTCAGCCTTTTGCATTTTAAATATCAGCGTAGCGAATAATCGATGCAAAAGAGGCCAGATGAAATTCTACTTTGGGTGTTGAACCCAAAACTATGGAGAAATAAATAGCCTTGGGAAACCTAAGGGGGGGGGGGGGAGGAATTTTCTTTTTACAAAAAATTGCCCGGTTCCCTGTCAGAGGTGTTATCGCACGTGTTTATTACAATACTAAACGTTGCTAAGCAACGACATTTTTCAAATCATTTTTTTTAATAATTCAAAATTTCCTTTAATTATGGGGGAGTTTTGGCGATAACTTCTCTCCCTTGTCTGTCAACTAGTATCGCTCACGTTTAATGATAAAAGTAATTAAATGTGGTGGGGGCCACCGAAAGAGGAGGCTCCTTCTCTCTCTCGCACTCTTGTTGAGATGATGAATGGGATTGGGATAGAAGGGGTTAACTACATCTCCCTTCTCATCCACAACTTCAATTTTACACCCCAAAGGGCAAATTTCACCTTTCCCCTTCGATTACCTCATAGTTTGTTGCCTAATTTATTCGTTTTGCATAATTTATGGAATTTGCATGAGGATTCTATCTGAATGGAGCAGTTTCGTCGCGTCTTCAAGTGGACTACAACATTCGTTCGACTATAACATTCGTTGGCAGGCAGTTAAAATAGTATTATGACGAATTGTTATCATTTTTATTCGCACTAATACTCTTTGTCAACGTGTATGTATCATTCATGGAATATGATTTGCCATATTTAATGTAACTGAAGCCCTTCGGTAAAGAAGTGGTTTTTAAAGCGGTTGCCTCTAATTTCTTTGCTCATGGTATTCGTGCGGTTTTTTAGGGAAGATTCCGTAAATTAGGAAGGTTTAATCGTCGAATGAGCATTTAATTAAATTGAGTTGTTTTGTTGTAGTAATCGAATACGGCGTTTCAAATCAATTACTGTAACCATGAATGTGCAATTTGGTTAAATGAAACATATTTGTTATTTTTCAATTATGGGCTTTAATTAATTGTTATGTGTAATTGAATTTAATGTTAGCAAATCAAGACGATTGCATTTTATTTTATTTCGTTCAGTTCATTCATTCCTGTTCAGTGGCGAATCTAGAAACCCTCCAAAGATAAATAGAAATTGCACTGACAAGGAGAAAGGATACATACAGATTTTCCATGTATCAGGTAAAGAGTGGGAAGACTCCCTTACTTCCCCTCCCCATCTGTCCTCCTTGGATCCGCCAGAATATGTTCTTAGCTGCGCGATAGCCAAATCGGTTATGAAGTTAATCACTGTTGCCAGAGGTTACGAGTTCGAATCCCACTTCTGGCACGCATGTTTGCTCGGCCTTCATAAATCAACCCCATTTCATCGCCCCAGGGTGGCCTTAGAAGCGTAAACGGGGAAGTTAAAAAAAAACAAAAAACCTAAGTAAAACAAGATTCATTTCACAATCCTGTCTTCTATTATGTCTGATGCCTCTTTTATTTGAGATTACAATTTAACAAACAAATAACAAAATTTCGAAAGGTTTCGAATTGCACATTCATAAATCTTCATTTTGACAGCTTGTACTATAAAAATAATGATAAGTTTTCTTTTTGTTCCCTTTTACTGAAGGGAAAGCATGTTCTTATTCATGAGTAAATAACGCGATTGCTGGAATCCAATGAAATCAAAGCTGTTGAATGATTATCAAAATGCCTGAAACTCAAATCAAATCTCGTGTTGGTGTTATTTCATTGCATATTAATTTCGCCTAGTTTCCTTTCTTAGTTTCCATGAGAACGATGCAGTTTTATTACATAGCTGTCAGTTCCATATATTGATTCGCTGACGAGTTCAACGAGCTTTCCATTTGACGAGATAATGTAACAAGTGTATTCTCTTCGACACCTTTAGAAAATATTCCTTTTTTTCCATATACAAATTTAAGTCACTCCATAAATAGCTGAAGTTGTACGTTTCCATTTAATTCTGTCGCCTTAAGTTCACGTGTATATTTTATATACGATTGTTTACTTTTATATATCACAGAATTCAAGTGCATAACCGCCCCCCACCCCAGGTTGACGTCACTTAGTCTCGTACTCGACGAATGGATTCGGTTCGTCGCTCGAAACAATTTTCGAAGCGCTTCACGCGAGGTGCACCCGACAACGTCGGCACTCCCTTTTCTCAGTAGGTGAACTCGCGTGATAACTGTCGTTGAGCAAACGATTGATGACGTCAGAAGAGGAGCCAGTGTCCTGTTCGGTCGCCAGTCAGACTAGCGGTTAAAACCCAACGCATCCCATCGCTTCAGCGCATGCGCATTTACGGTGTTGCTAAAAGGTGATGATTCTGCTGTGGTGATTTTAGCAGCGGGAAAGCAATCCCTTCTCACTTAAAAGTTTACAACATTTTCCTTTCTTAGATTAATTCGCCTTTTATGCGGTATCATTTTTTGTTTTTGTTATAGGTTTTCTACTGCATTAAAAAAAAAAAAATCAATATCGTTTGATTCAGAAATAAATTAAATTAAAATAAACAACAACTTAAAAAATTAAAGAAATCATGACCATTTCAAATTCCTTTTGAAATTAAAATAAATTATCTTTGATGTTAGAATATCACAAAGTTTTTGATAAGTTCTGCTTTTTTTTGTATAACTAAATAATTTTCGATTGTTTAAATAAGTTATTTTATTAATTGAAAAACTTCTTTTATTTTATCTTATTTTTAATTTTGTATATTTATTTATGCATTAATTCGGTATTCCAATAAAAGGCAAGAATGCCTTCTGGAAATGCCAATTATTTTGTATGTTTCATCAATAAAAATAAAGAAATAAATAAATATAAAAAGTTGTAAAGGTTTTTAGTACATTATAACAGTAGATAGAATACTCTTAAGGTCAATTAATGAGTAAATTTAATAAAACTGCATTTCAAGATATCAAGAGAATCTGACAATGAAAGTTGTTGTCAACATTCGTGTAATTCATAACGACAGGAATATGGGAATGTCAATGTTAAGGGGGAGGGGGCAGTGTTACTTTACTAGTTTTCTTAAATTATTAATTTAAGGACAGGTTAGGTTAATACTCTTAAATTGATCGTAAGAGTAATCTATATACTGTTGTACTGTAATAAAAACCTTTACAAATTTTTATTTTTATTTATTTCTTTATTTTCATTGATGAAACATACAAATGATTGGCATTTTCAGAAGGCATTCTTGCCTTTTATTGGAATGCCGAGTTAATGCATAAATAAATATACAAAATTAAAAATAAAATAAAAGGAAGTTGGTCAATTGATAAAATATAACTTATTTAAACAATAGAAAATTATTTAGTTATACCATAGCGTATAGAAGAGAGTTTCTTCGCTATGATTATACAAAAAAAAAGCAGTACCATGGTTATTAGAAGTTAGTACTTCTAATAACCATGGCAGTACTTATAAAAAATTTTGTGATATCATTCTAACATCAAAGATAATTTATTTTTATTTCAAAAGGAATTTTTTAATGGTCATGATTTCTTTAATTTTATAAATTGTTGTTATTCATTTTAATTTAATTTATTTCTGAATAATACGTCATTGATTTTATTATATTTTTTAAGTGATTGCTTTTTTTTAAATAGAGTAGAAAATCTAGAACAAAAAAAAAAAGATACCCGCATAAAAAAATTATTTAAAACAGAAAAAATACATGTATTGTAAACATCTACTTGAGAAAGATTCTGCTTTCTCACTGCTAAAATCACCACAGGATCATCGCGTTTGTATGCTACTATCTCAGCTTTTAGCAACACCCTAAACGCGCATGCGCTGTAGCGATGGGATGCGTTGGATTTTAACCGCTAGTGCCAGTCAGTCAGTCATTCAGTGATTGTTCACCATCCATCATTCATAATAGGGCCAATGGAAAGTTCCCCTCAACAGGAGACTCGCTGTCGTACACGCACAATTCTTCCTTCTCCCGACGACCCAACTTACCGCCCAGCGCCGCCTCTGCCGTCTAATCATCACCGCTTGCCTTTTTTTTTTTCAACAAACCTTTTCCATCATTGTCGATAATTAACCTTTACTGCTAAATACCACTCTCACGCAGCGCCAACTGGAAAAGCAAATTTTGTTATTCCCTGCTGCTCAGTTCTTTTCTTGCTCTTTCGGTGGCAGTTAGCCGCCACTGTTTGTCTGACCAATGTATTTTGAAACCAACGGTAAAGTTTAATTTTTCATTTCTTAAATTAGTCAGTAAAATGTCGACGGAAATTTGGTGCCTTCTCGCATATCAATCAAATTTGTTTTAAATTAGATACACTGGTGCCTTATTATACAGTAGAGGTCAATCGTCATTGCACACATAAATATTGTTGCCTATTACATTTGATGCTTTAGTATGACGCCGGCTATTTCTTATATCACTGTTCATTGAGAAGAAGGAGTCTGTACTGTATTTCAGGTGCTAAACTAGAAAAGATCGATCGCTTAGCTTCTCGGAAATTCGTTTCTCAGAACACTTAATTCACCGTTAAAACCTAGCTTATCAGCATGAATTAAACATGTAATCATTACTTTAATTAGAGAAACCAGAATAAAAACTTTAATGGCAAAATGTTTCCTCTCGGGAACAGTTGCTTGATTGGTAGATTGGATGATTGACTGGCTTTGTTGAGATGCGTGAGGAAGTAATATAATTGTTATTGATATGTAAAACAGTCAGTCTATCTGTGTGTGTGTCCCCACCACAAACTCAATATTGTATTTTTATCCCCACATGTAAAATTGCGTGATAAAGTTCCATGATAAAGGTCTTGATATATGTCATCCATTACAAGGTTATTGTTCTTTAATCCACCTGTAATATTTTTAAAAGAAAAATAAAAAAATAGAAAAATCCACCTGTAATATTTTTATCCAATTTGAGAAATTTATGTCTAATAAATGAATTTTTATGATACGTCATTAACAGGAATAAAGAAGAAAAATACAAGCTAGAAAACTTTTAATGAAAATTAAAGAGTTCATTACAAGATGGACGTTTTAATCTTCCAGAATTTTTTTTGTTTTGCTTTTCTTTTCTACTCTTGTTAACAAGGTCATTATGTTTTGGTTAGTTATCGTGAGACGAATTTAATTCATCGGTGAAGCCTCCTCGAGCTAAAAAAGAGAATTTGTCCTTCGGCTCATTATAAATGCTTTTGCGCATTAGGAAGTGGTGGAATGGCGACGATTTTTTTTTTTTTTTTTAGAAAACTAGTTTGCGAAGCGCCCGTGAAAAGACAATGGGGAGCAGCCAATGGAGTCATAGAATGCTCGTGAATGTCATACGCAGGTAAATGGAAATAGGGGGAAAGAGGTGGGGGCGATGAGTTGAGTAGGGGAAGGAGACGAACCACCGATCGTTTTCTTGTCACGTGATCAGTAATGTCTAGGTCAAGGCCGGCAGCGCTCAGGGAACCAATTTGCGTGGAGATGAAAAATCTCGTAAACAGGAATTTTATTAATCTCATTTACTAACCTAAAGACCTAAGTGATGTACGGTTGCTTATTTTAATCCCATTGTATTTTTTTTTATTCCTTTCAATTGCTACATAATGATTAATGAAATAAGATATTATAGTGGTGCCGTTAATGAATTCGTGTATTTTTCCCCTTTGATTTTTTATTTGTATAAGACATGGAGGCATCAATCACAACAAAATATGACATCCATAAAGTCAACATTATATTTCTTTATTAAATTTAGTCATACAATGTCTAAAGCTGCAATTTCCAAACTTCTCTCTGCAAATAATTAAAATGGTGTTTATGTTGTCAACTTTAAAATTTTCTCAGCTTTCCATTTTTTGCATTATGCAGTATTACGCCAATATTTGGTACATTAGAAACACGAGTTTTAGAAAGAGCTGTAAGCAAATTTCTACGTTGTTAAGTTTATTTTTTACTTATAACAAAAAACGAAATTGGACACAGAGTGGTGAAATCCTGAATTTTTACCATTCTGTGTCCACTTTCGGTTTTATTCCAGGGTTTTTATGTATCGTCCTTCTTTTCTTAAAACTAAAGAATTTATGCTAATAGGTCCGTCATAGATATTATATAAATACGATGATGAATGCATACAAAAACAAGTTAAGGCAAGTTATACATAAGAAATAGTGTAATACAGGAAATATTCTTCCCTTGTTAATGAAATCTACGAGTCTCTGTCTTCAAAAAATTTTTGTTTTTAGAAATTCTGTCTTCGGATTCTTTAAGATCATCAAAAAGTAGAATAGGAATGTCTCAAAGACCGACCCTTTATCTCTTTGTTATCATCGATAAAATTGAGTTGAAAATCTGACGTTCGTTTTGGTAATGCAAGTTCGCGCATTTTTAAATTGTTTTATATATGATATAACCTACCTATCTAATGAAGCAAAACGTTAATGATATCCTAGCTTCTTATTTGTTGGTAACGTAAAAGCAAAATTGCGTGATGTTGAATTCCTTAATTTATTTTTAAATTTCATGATTTTAAATTTTTACATGAAATCAAATACATGTATATTGTAAGCCACGACTCTCGCTGACGTGACGAAACCTCATTCACAACCAATATCATCAAAAGAAATAATAAAAAAAATCGTACGAACATGGTTATTGATTTTCCCTACTTTTTTACTCCATTGAATTTCATTCCGCCATTATTTCTTCGTGGAACAAAAAGAGGAGAATGAAACTGCCTTTAATGAAAACAATTAAGCTTGTGCGTGAACTTCAGCATCACTACTGTCTGCCCTGTTTTTTTTTTCCTTATACTAATCACGTTATGTTTACATGTGAGAAAACTGTAGAAACTATACTAAATGTTAAAATTCACATTCTGGAAAGTATAAGACCGGTTTTAATTATGCAAAAAATAAAAGATTAAAAAAAAAAAATTAAAACTCCGTTGCACTTTAAAGTGGAATTTCTCCCTTTCTGCTCTTCAAATTCTTTGTCATGTGCCCGACTCGTTAGGGTTAACAGGTTTAAACTTTTAACTTCCTTTTATTTGATCGTTTCATTCCATTCGAGAAAAAGATGGTCGTCAACGAATCCCCGGGGTCACCCCCATGGTACTCGTGTGTTTTCGATGCCCTTTGGCGCACGAGTGTCACTGATGGTGACCATTAACAGCGGTTTCCTCTCTCTCTCTCTCTATCTGATTCTGTTCGATTGTGCGACGCTGAATGTTGGCTTTTCCACTCCTACGCAGTTTGACCAGTCTCCTACCAACTTGTAGTTTTCCAAGGAAACTTGGTTTCTATCATTACAATTACGTAGCGCCATACGGTCTCACGATAAAATTATCTTACAACAGTGGTCCGTTAATTTACTTAACCCGTTCGTTCGTGGTCAAATTATCAGGAGCAGCGCAAAAGCCAAAAAGAAAATCGAATTGTCAGAAATTGTTGCTGGCCTTCTGAAATAAAACTAGCTTTAAATTTTACTATTATAAGGAACAGTAATTAAACAAATTGAATAACCTTTTTTATTACTTTAAAGCTATTGGTTCTGATTTCATAAATTTCCTAAAGTCTTAAAGAGAACATGGACAAATTATTTTAACACATTCCCGCTTAGAAGATTCGAAAACACTAGAAGCTAAGCAAATTTTCATTAACAGAAATCTCATTGAAGAATGTCATTCCAAGAAAAAATATGGAAATGAATTTTAGATAATTTAATTCCAAGTGCAAAAATCAAAACCACTTGGCATTATACACATGTATTTTTGTTATAAAGGTTTTTCAAAATCAATAAGTAAGTCACTAAAAATAGAGCCAGTTAAAAAATAAAAATTAAGAGAAAATTCCTAGCACTATACACAATCTTTTTCCTCATAATATCCAAAAAATATTAAGTTATCAAGAAATTCTGAAAAGGTGTCGACTGCCGTCTTACCTTCGACAGCATGCTTCGCTGGAATGCATCTGTAGTTAGCCGGACAGTCATACATAAAAGGTGTCATCGAACAAAAGAACGCAACACAGCAATGATGGTGTACTTCTGCATTAAACTATTCCGCTGGTTCTAACTACTCATGGTACTAATAATGCGCAATCGACTCGAGACGACGTGCTTGCCACCTAATGCTGCAAATTTCGACCCTTTAGCATGTAAGTATCGCGTTGTATGTTTGGTGACTTGCCTAACAATTTTCCTTCGTATACACTATATAGTTCATCAAGATATGTGGTGCGTGTATTTTTACAATTTGGGAAAAGACATATATAGTTCAAATTAGATAATATTATATACTCTCGCTTCATTTTTACAATTCATACACTTATTTAGTCTACGCTTTCTCTTAATTAAACTAGTTGCATATTATATTGAATTTGCAATGACAATAGACTTACATTCGCATGAATCTTCGTTTAGTTTTTCAAAGTCATATTCGGCTGAAGAAAGTAAAGTTTATTATTATTATTTTTTTTTTTTCTGAGCGTTTTTTGCTTGGTGCACTCGAAATAACATTGCAGAGCAGCATTTCAGCTCAAACCGGCAATTGTCTAGTGAGTTATGTTTTCAACGAGTCATGAAATAATAAATGGTTTATTAAAAGTATTTAATGAATTTTTAAACAAATTTAAAATAACTTTAAACGAATCTTTAAATTTATTTTAACGAATGATTTAAAACTTATAGTTCGCCTTGGTATATCACAGTCGCTTCTGGCCTTTGCTTTCTCCAAAGTCAGAACATAAAGCTTTATATTGAATTTCACGCTTGTTTAATCCCTTGATTCTGAACCTGAAGCCTCAATCTTCTGATTTCTCTCCATGAATAAATAATATAGCAGAATTTTTTTCTTCTTTCTTTTAAAGAAAAGGAAGTGAACGAACTTCTCGATCTAATCAAATGGGTAACTCTAGTGAAATGGAGGCGTAAATAAATAGATAGGGGCGACCATATGATTCAAGGGAGTTCCGTTCTTGGGTTCGATATCCGGTCTTTCTTCACGCGTGTGTCCTAGAAGTATTCGATCGTTTGCGCGAAATAATCGATGTGATTCTTCAGTTCTGATAGGTAAGCGTCTGGTTTGAGACACCCTTAGGGTTTTACGAATACGGACTCATTGTGCCCACCTAATGCATCATTTATGCGCAAAAGATGTGCTAAAAAGATATTCCCCTCAGTCACTTTGCAAGATAATCTCCGAGCGGGGAACATGTCGCCCCCGTCAAACTTCCGACTCCCGACGTCGCGGCTGTCAAGAGTGATCAAAGTGAATTTGGGACGAATTTGCAAAGTTAAAAATTCAGATCAAAGAAAATGCTTCCTTTAAGGAATCTACCCTTTTAAAAAGGGACAGAGACAACATCACATCCGCGCTTTTAACTTTTCACTTAATTCACTTTTGGATTTCGCACATAATAAAAGCTTTATCAACGCCGGGTTGACTACTAATTAAGAGGAAAAGAGGATGGAGAGGGGTTGGGAGGAGAAGATAAGAGGTAGGGAAGTGTGAACGAGTTTAGGAGATGAGAAAAACACTTGGTTTTCTAGCAATGAATTGCCACTAATCCCTCGTTCAGTTTACATAGCGGTCTCTCTCTCTCGGCTGCCTGTAAGTAGGGCTGTACATGTGTGTGCGCGTATTGAAGAGCCAGGGGGTGTCGGATACGGTGATCTTCGAGGGGGAAAGGCTGAAATCGCTCAGTTTTCTTTATGCTCGTCAAAATCCCTTGAACTTCTCTAGCAGGCTATACGAGGTATAAAATTTAGCGTCTGGAAGAGAAGTTTGGAAAATAGGAAGAAGTATAAACTCAAAATTTAGAATACTTTTGAATGGGGAAAATTTGAATAGATCGTCGGAATAATGCTAACCATATTTACATTTTGCTGAGATATTTAAATTTGAAATATCTGAAAGCTGATATTTATCACACGATGCATAGCAATTACAAGGATTTGGTCGGGGGAAATTGCAAGCGATCAAACATTCTATTGCAGTACGTATTACAATCTAAAATGTAGTGCTGAAGGTTAGTACTATATACCACCGTGCTCTTCAGTTAATTGAAAAAGTTCACTTAGTAGTTAGTAATGTTGAAACGGTTCGTGTAAATTTGAATAATTTTCTTAAAAAACAAACTATAGGCACTGAAGAATAAAGTAATATCAATGTCTAAAGACGGCAATGATGATCGCAATAGTTAATGCTCTTAATATAATCCTCTCAACCAGAAAAGCGGGTTTATTTCTTTGCTTATTTATTATTTATCTGAAAGCGTAAGTAGATATTTTAAAAATAATGTTTGCCCTATCAACTTTTTGAAATAATATTGAGGTTTTCATAAACCTTATTATTATTAATCTTAAGAAAGCAGCGTATGTATCTTTTCAGGAAAGTGAAAAGCTTTAATCTTGGAGTTTCAAATAAATGTGAATATTTCGAATTTTGCTTAAGTCATCTTTTATAGGGACATTTCTGCTTTAAGATTTGTATTTCAGACCCATATACTGTTTTAAACTACCGAAATAAAAGTTGAATGGCACCGTTGCTTTGCAGCTTCTATACCTTCGAGCATGAAAATAGAAGTTCTATTTTCATGCTCGAAGTTCTATACTTACTAGATCGCTGACCCGTCACATGACGGATTATCTATATACTAAAACTCTTGCGTGTATTTATTTATTTATCTGTAATTCTATCTCCTCCTAGACGGTTTGAGCTAGCGACTTGAAATTTTCAGGGCAGGCTTATCAATAAAGGACCTGCTCTATCGCCAAAAATCAGCCCCCTACGTCCCACCCCCCCCCCTTCCCCACTTTCTGGGGTCTTCATTTAAAATTATCTGCTTTTGCTTTGTAATTCCCCTCAACAGATGGCGCGGGCGGGCGAAGCCGCGGGTAACAACTAGTATTTACTAATTGTGTGGAGGCCTTCTCTCTCGATGGTTAGACTCTACGGATTTGGAACTTAACTAAAAAAAAAAATTGACGGAGGCTCTGGTGACTGCCAAAGCCGCGGGTTTTTAAGGCGTAGAACTACTACTGTAGGTTATTATTGGTTACCGTTAGTGTGTATTTTTTGGAGAAAAAAGAACAAAATTAAAAAAATTTAGTATATAAAGTAAACTAAATTAAACTAAATTAAAGGCCAACATGTTTGAAAACATATATTATTTTAGTCAGACTTATTGTTTTGTTTTAAGAAATTAATAGAAAACTAGAAGCGAACCCACCCGTTTGTATAATCGGGAAATAACCCATTGTTAGATAACTCATTGTTAGATTTTTTCTTTGTTGTGACAACGTCCACCGCCGCTGATTTTATATAAATGATGATGTACTGATTTCGCCGGCAGATGACAGGATTTCATGATATTATCTTAAAATGCTCATGTTTCCATGTCTTTATACCTAATGCACAGACCTTCTTTATATTAAATGCACAGGCCTTTTTCTCGTAGGCCATGGTTAGCTCCAATTAGTTCCAATACACGCCGCACACGTATATGCTGCAGCAGCGCCACTCCGCTATTACGATGGCGAGCATAAAATTCACTTAACTTTAACTTGCTGTAACTTTTGACCCAGCGGCTCATTTGGTGAAATTTTTGCTTATTATTCAAGACTCAACTTTCCTCTTTCCAACGAGATAATGACCATAGTTGTAGGATATAGTGATAGAAAGATATAGACTGAGATATGTACATCACTTTTTGAACGAGAAATCGCGTCTGAATTTTTCCTCGGCTGCACCCCTGATAGACGTAGTTCTACGTCAAAATCAACACTAAACGTTTTTCAGTTTCTTTAATTCACAACAATGACTGAGTATTATCTTGCTACAACAATCCCTGGCTTCGTACGGGATCGTTGTAATTTTCTTTGTTGGCTTCAGACAGACTAAGAGAATTATTGTATTAGATAAACAAAACAATAGGTCCGCTGTATTTACAATAGCCTCATTTCCTCTCTCGATCAGTAAATATTGCCTGAAGCCACTACTTTGTGAACCAACTAAGTATTCCAAACTCAAACTATTGCCTACCCATTCTCAGTGTGAATCGACAAAATTTCGAAGTACACGAGTCAAAAGAGAGTAAAGACTGGGTATGAGAAATAATTAAGTCAGAAGTGAAGCTACCTGTGCGCTTTCGAAGTATGAATTTGTTTTACTTGTATTGTTACTTATAAAAATATATTGGGCAGAGCCAGTGCCGTAGCGAAGGTATGGCGAAGGTGGCCACGGACATAGGCACCACTCGAAATAGGCGCCTAATTCAAAAGGTCACTACCATCCTCCCCCTCACAAAGAGGCCTGTTTCATCTTGAGCCATAGGCGCTTAGGCCACTAGGCAGAGCTGCTCACATTAAATCATCAAATACTGGATATAAATTTCAAGACAGATTTAATAATAAAAACGCAGAAAAACTGACAAATTATTAAAACCATCACTGATACTCAGTTCCTAAATTTAAAAAATCTGGGGTTTTTTTAGGTTAGGTTAGGTTAGGGTTTTTATTTTTATTTTTTTTCATTTCACACTGTATAAAATTGCGATGATGTTTTATTTCAAGCTCCACTCCTAGCTAGTTAAACCCTGTCGTTTATTAAGACGTCATTATTTTTATAAATTATGATGTTTTATAACACTTAGCGTCATTTACTAAGAGAAATACAAATATCAAAGAAGTTGATGAATGTACGTTGTAAGAACAAACAAAAATATTATTTTAAGAGAATGGCGCAAGAAAAATATAAGACATTAAGCTTTAAAGATTTCAGAGGGAAAAAATATGACTGTAAGGGATTGAAGAGTAGTAGTAGTGGGGGCAGATTTACGTTCGGTGAGTTTTCGGGGCTCGCAGCTTTTTCCACGTCTTTCATCATTCTCCGAGGGAGATGGCACCATCCATATCCGCACTCTGTACCTTGATGGCTATCTCGAGCCTGTAAATCTTTACAGTCGAAAGGGAAGAGGGAGCTTAGGGCGAACAGTGGGTGAAAGGACTGTCAAAATACTGCAGAAGAGTCGTAGAGTTTTGAAAGAAATAAAAAATATTGTCTGGTCTTGGTAATAATATAAGTTGTCTTATCCATTATATTTTATTGGGGCCGATATACGATACCAGTTGGAAGTATAACAAAGTAAAGCTTTGTATTTGTGCAGACTGTGGATGTTGGCGCAATTGACTAAGCTGAATTAATATGGGAGATAGTTGTTGTTATAATGAATTTAATGAGTTGTAATGATGGGGAAGTAAATATGAGTTTATATCAATTGCTTGCCATTACGCTCGTTTACGGTGTTAGTTCTATCAAAGGAATCTTAGGCGAAGTTGAGGCCACCAGAAACAAATAATTTGATAAGTTATTGAAATTTAAATCGGACCCTTAATTAATTAATAATAACTTCTTAAAAGTACTTAATTTTTTTTTTCGAATTTTCATTATGAATTTGTATTGTATTAATTCTAAGCATTTTCATGTGTTTATTTTTAATATATTGCAAAATTTAATTTAAAAAAATGCAGTTATCCAGCATATTTAAAAAAATTTAGGCTTAAAGTAAATTCAATTTTATTTCTATAACAAAAAAAAATTTAATTCCATTAATCCGAGCAGAGACTGGCTCTTCCAGATATAACAAGCTACCAGTAAAGTTGAATGTCTAGTTCATAATTTTTCAGAAAATGCAAATTAGTAACATATCTGTCCTTTATGTATATATATGTTGTAATGTTACACACAAAATAATTAGTTTCACATAACTGCTGCAATAGCGTGATTAATTTATTTAATGATTACAAACGTTTAACAATTTCGTAATGAATCATTACAATTTCCAGTTAAGCCTGAAAACTGATCCGACCAAGCTATTCCAAAGAAGATGAATGAAATGAGACCCTTTGGAGTAGGAAACCGACGAGGAGGCACTTCTACTCACACACTCACTCTCTCATCGGTTGCAATGATGAATCGAGGGGAAAATATAAAAGAGGGTTTAGGGGATGATTTCCTCAATTTCTCCCTGTAATTGATTCCTCTTGAGTGAGAGGTAAAACACAAAAGCACTCGTTGTGTGCAAATTGACTGATTTCCACGCTGGAGGGGGAAAGAGAATAAAAAAGGAGCTTCCAAGCTTGGCTCGATGCTATTGCCGCCACTAAGGTCCCTTTAATATAAAAGTAGGATAACAAAAAGGATAATAAATAATAGAAAAATTATCAAATATGAATGAGGTGATCGTAAGCCTATTAAAATAAAAGGGAAAGTGATAGGATGTGAGTTAGTGAAAAGAGCGTGTCGGTGGCTGTACCCATGATTTGCATAATGCTCATTTGCATTGAAAATTTATAATGTTTTCGGTGTATAGGTGTGTGCAGAGTGTTGGCGATTTATTTTGTTGTAATCATCATTGGATACAATGTTATGTAGTTTATGGCGGCTATGAATCTTACCCCGGGCTGACAAAACAAAAACGGTGCACGTGTCTGTGGCGATTATCTTCTCTCCCTTGGTTTTTATCTCGCGTAGTCACCAAAGTTTGAAACCCACAGTCAGATAAATAGACGTCTTAAACAAAGAAACGTGAATGGTTTTGACTGCGGTTGTATCATGAGAAAAAGAGAGAAAGTTGCAGAGGGAGCGGACAGGATACAGTGATTATCCCCCAAACCCCCTTTTGATCTTCCTCATTTGAACTGGGAGAGAAGCGAAGTGCAAGGAGGGAGGGGGCTTAGGAGGAATTAACCCCATAAATCAATTGCAAACGAGGTGTTAATTTACAAGCAATGCAACTGAGGCTTGCCGATAAGAATCTGTCCTGGAGACGATTATGCAAAACTCAAGAAGAGGGGGAGGTTTATAATGGATGGAGGGTCGTGAGCAAGGAGTGGGCGTGGAGGAGGAAACGGAATGCGTGATACGATGGCCAAGTCAAAAGTGTTTTTTTTTATTGTTATTATAAAGAGAAATCCTCCCCGTACCTCCTCACATGGATAACTCTTACTATCCGCCGTGTTCCTCCCCTTTTTTCCCACATTTTGTTTTGCCAAAGTTGACGATGAAAGTTCATTAGAAAAGTTTTTTTTCCATATTTTAAGCCAGTTGCAAGGGAGCGAAATTTGTTTTGAATTTTCATTACCAATGCAATTACAAGAAACAAATGCTTTCTTTTGTGGAACTGATTTTGGAAAGTGTCACGAATTGCTCATTAAGCAATTCTTAATTGATTTTAGCAACGATTAGTTTATGACAACGGACTAGCTAGCAACTCTCGACATGAAATATGGAGGTGGTGACATAGTTTTATCTCTTTTTGAAATTTTTATATTCTATTTTGATTGTGCAACTTCCGTCCAAACCTTGAGTTTTTCTTTTTATAATATTTTATCAAATTTACACTTCATTTTGCATTCCCTTAACTTTTTTTCTTTGTGCTTTTATTTACGTTTAAAAGCGATAGTCTATTATTTTCTCTTACTAATTTATTGATTTTATTCTCTGCTATTATATTTTATTAATAGGGTGCCAAAGTACGTACTTTAGCAAAGAGAATCGCTTATAGTAGTTTCTTGCCATTACTCTTTCGAAATGTTCTTCAAAGGAAAAAAAAAAAACAAAAAAAAAAAAAATATTTCGCGTAAATTACGTGAAAAATGGCTTCCGGCCTATCGTTATGAAACGAAACGAGACGACATTAATGGCGAATGGGTGAGACCGGTTGCAAAATCACTGATGTCATTGCACAATCGATAACGTTGATTGAACTCGTCTTTCTTACTACGTCCGGCCAACCAAACGCTCTTCGGTTCAAGCTCTTCAGTTCATTCATTGCATTCAATGCCGGGAACAGGATTCAAACTTTTTTTAAGTGGCCGATGAAAATAGTAACCGATGAATAGAAAGCAATCGTCTGGCATTTGCATCATCCAGCGGTTGATTTTTTTTTTTCGGTGGTTGTTGTTGGTGCGCGTTGTTTATCCTAGAAAGTGACATGCAAGAGAGGGGTCCTATAGAACGGTGTCGTGACTCCATTATATCAGCAACTCCTTTCTAGACATGTTTTTGTTTTCGGAGTCCCAGTCCATGTCTGCTCTCGTCGTGTTCATAACCCTTTTGCTTCCCCTACTCACTTCACTCTTTTCTTTTCTATGTCCTTTCCATCTGGTTTGAAACGTAAACACACCTTTCCTCTTTGAAAGATCCGTTATCGCCACCACCACGGCTTTCTAATTATGTATCAGCTTTGTTTGGTTTGGTTTTGTTAAATTTTTGGGCGCGTCGACATCTAGGTCATTTGCGCCCTTTCACATGAGTGTTCTTTTCATATGACCAGGACAAACACAAACATCCATACCCATGGCGGGATTCGAACCCACGAATAGTGCCTTTGTTCAAGATAAAATAAAAATAATGGATTCTTGAAGAATCTTGTTGACGTCATTAAAAGCAGAATATCTCACACGAGCACTTTAGCTACTGACGTTTTCTATTAATACCTAAAGAATTATAGCCCTTTGAATATAGACTCGAAAACCTTAACGACAGCCTAAGATTCAAAGCTGTAAATATTATTTTAGAACTCATAAATTTGCCCTATTTGGATCTTATAAATTTATAGGAGATTTAAAACTTTTATTGCACTAAAACTTTAATAACCCTGTCGAGGTATTTTACTGAATTTAAAGGTGTCTTTTTGTGGAGATATCTGTATCAAGTATTTTTGCAGATAAACATATTCAGAGTAAACCACAAAAAAAAACACCCACCGCAGTTTGAGCAGTTTTAAATTACAAATGCTCAATGTGCGATCCATTCGGTAGTCCATTTCCTTCCACTCTTGTGTCAGCAAGTATGCTGTTATTGACTGAATGGCTGCAGCAATCCGGTGTCGCAATTCAGGCTGATCGATCGGTTATGCTGGCACATATATTTGTCTTTGACGACTCTCCTAAGGAAGAAATCTTACTAGTACGATCGATAAGTTCGAAGATGGATATGATGTATTGTTATCACGTGTTATACACAACCACCTTCAAACTACTCCCCTTCTGCAATTATGCACTTCTGCCAACACGGTAACTGATAAAATTCTTGGAACCTTTGGAGGAGATGGTCTTCAGAGCGGCCGTCGCTGCTTCTTGAATTTCAAATGTACTCTTGAAATGGCGTCCTTTGAGTTCGTTTTTCAGACGGGAGAACAGGTAAAAGTCGCATGGGGCGAGATCGGATGAGTAGCTTGGGTGTGGAAGGATTGATGTTTCCATTTTGGCCTGTGTAGCCTGCACCATTAAAGACCTTTGTGCAGGGGCATTATCATGTTACAGTAACCAATCCTTGCTTTTCCAGAGTTCTAGGGGTTACCGGCGGACAGCATCACGGAGGCGAGCCAGGATCTGTGTGTACCTCTCCTTGTTCACTGTCGTCCTTTCCTGTACGAACTCGTAATGCATCACGCCTTTCCGATGAATGCAAACAAGTTCAATTCACTGACATGCATTGTTTGGAAAATCCTGCACTGCGGAACTGCTTCCTCCTTACCACGTCTCGCGTCACAGTCCAATAGTACCCCTCTTCTCCAAGCTTGACTGGAAATATCAGCACAGTCTCCTAACTTATTTATTGATCGTACAAATATAGGGTGAGATCGGCAGAACGTGGCGGCCACGCTAGGAGAAGTTGGTCCCGCGAACCTAGCGAATGGATGTGTGGCGTATCACCAAAGGATCGCACATAGAGAATTTGGAATGTAACTTGCATAAACTTGAACAGTTCTTCTTCTTCCTCATACCCCATTACTAAGAGAAACAAAAAATGTTCAAACCGCGATATTCTTTTGTGTACACTCTCTACATTAATCACAGGGAGTATAACAATGCGTCAATGCTCAAAGACCTAAATGTTGCTGGACCGTTGTTATTCAGTTTCGCCTGGTTATGTAAGTTCTTAAACAGCAGATTTTACCAAGTGAAGATCGATAAGCACCTTAACGGTTTACAAACAGTGGTTGCCGAGTTCCTTCGATTTTTATTTTTACTTTTTATTTCTTCAATTAGAGGAGCTCTACTTTAATATTGCAAGCTGTTTTTCGGATGAAGTTGCTTCGTTGTAAAAAAATATGTATGAGGAAAACAAATAAACATAACCTTGGACGAGACTTTGCTCCTTCTACTTGGATTTCTAAGAATAATGTATACATGTTATCGATAGATACGGTGATGCAATAGTATTCGTGAAATAAATGCGTGTTTATCGACTGTAAATAAGAAGAAACACGTGGATTGAGGCAGAGAAAAGGGGTTAAAAGCAGGAGGAGAACGAGAGGGCGAAAGGCGAGTTATTAAACGAACAAAGAAAGAAGAAAAGTAGTTAAGAGCAAGAAGTGCATTATGTGTGTTTCACTTGTTTATTGGATTGTTTACATCCAATTCCATCTCCTGTAAAGACCGCCAAAATGTTTTCTCGATTGGGGCGGTGGAAATGGTTTCCATGGAAACCAAACCATCCGATTGTTCGCTCTACTTCTCTTATCCATCGGACAGAATCATCCGACACGGAATGAATGGACATTCAGTGGCGAGGGTTGATGTTGACATTGGACGAGAAAGGACCCCTCAACGATTTCTTCTCCTCAACACACCATTTCCAACCCCCAATTCGCTCGTCCAGACCATAAAAGAGAGGGAGAACATTTCAATTACTGGATCATTTTTGAAAACAAGGCTCCTTATGCTTTCGATTGTCCGTCGGTCGGTTGGTTAGTCGGTGTATCTGTCTGTCTGTCTGTCTGTCTGTCTGCCTGCCTGTCTCGGCGACCATATGTCTGATGGGGCCGTCTGTTCAAACAAACTGCAGCGACTCTGTTTATTTTTAGGGAAATGAAATTATTCAAAAAGATTTGATGGGATTTCCTTGATGAATTTTAAGGTAGAGTAAAATTTTGGAGCCGACTGTCAAGTCCATTAAATTCATTCCTCTTTAAGGAGATGAGTAGCTTTTTTCAATTTTTCGGGGAGAAATTAAATTACCAAACGAACAACGCTGGGGATTCATACATAAATTAGGAGTTATCTTCAGTTTACGTTATGGATGACGTCTTTGAATGATTGCATCCCAATCGAATTGAATACTCTTATGATCCGTTTAAAAATGGGCGAAGAAATTAAACTTTTACAACTCTTTAACAATTTAAAACGAAATATTGATAGAAGCAAATTTGAACAAAAGCTCTCAAATTGATTAAGATTTTATTTTGTTAACGAATTTGCGAATCTACTCGAATCTACCGAAATCCTTTAAAATATCGTTAAAATACTTGTTCCTTTGAAGTTAAATTGGTATTGACTGTTTTTTGATTACCTTTAAACATTTCATTATATATTAAATTCGTTTTAAATTCTTCCTCAATGTTTATGTCACTAGGTATCAGGCCATTGATTTTTCTCGGTGAAACATTTGAAGAGGAAATACGGAAATGCGATGTCAGGAAGACGTGGTCGGCCATGATGGACGATAATTGATTTGTTTTGATCGCATTCTGTCTTATTTAAGAAAACAAAATCCGTTCTTGATTGAATTAGGGAGCACCGGAAAGGCAATAAACCACGAGAAAGGTCACTATAACTTCTTGGCTATTTCAATCAGAGTATTAGATAAATACGCCTGTTTACTACGGTTGTCCGCATATTAAACAATTCCCATTGGCAGTAGAATGAATCACTCAAGTTTTCCATGAAGCAATTTGCCCACTTAGGTAGGGTCGTATCTTCAATTCTTTGCTCTTCATTTGTATTCAGAGGGTTTGAAACGCCGCGGAAAATGTGGTTTTGTTATTATTTATTTAATTTTATGAAGCTCTAATTAATTTTTTAAAGCTAACGGCACTTGAGTCGAGATTAAGATGGATTATGCAGATTGTGGAAAGAATAATTGCTTTTGGAATTTTTAGATACTAACTTCCTGGAATTCCTTAAAAGTTAATTTTAGATATCACAAGATGGTGTGCTCCTAATGTTTGTAATTATTGCCATCTGATTCATCTGTTTGTAATCTAGAATAGCCTCTTTCGTTTCTCTTCTTTAATCAAATACATTTAAATGGTCCTTTCTTTTTCTTCTCCTTATTTTGATGTAAAAGTCCATTTACAGAATTTTAATCAAAATTTCATGACTTATTAATTAGGATATCATTTTCTCGTAAAATAGAGCAAATTCTTTGATCGGTAACCTTTTTTCTATTGAAGAAAAAAAACCTTTAAAAATTAGCTTTATTAAGAAAAGATCCTTTTATTTTCCTGTTTTTTTTTGTTTTTTTTTTATTTTTATTTTCCTGTAACGATTCGTAGAAAGAAGCAATCCGTAGGTTAAAATCTTTTTGCACCGGATGAGGAAGAAATTCTGGCGAAAGATAAAAGGATTCTGAACAGCTGAGTACACCCGAAAGGGATTTAAGTGGTAAGCCGTTGCTGCAACCAAGTTACAAGATGGATTTAAAGGTTTTCAAGTATTGAAACATTTGGCAAAAACAACCGTAACGTTTTCACTTGTTTTTCTCTCTTCGAATCCATGGATACATTATCATATTCAGAATGGGGGAGCTCTTGCCCAATGATAATTTCCACAAAGAATGATTTAAAGATAGCAGTTAAAAACAGGCCAAAGAGCAAAAGCAAAAAGAGTCACCACTAACATCAAGTTTGAAAAGACTAGCTAGCTTCATATATTAGATTAATATATGCTAGAATTTAATTCGTGTCTCCGGTTAATGTAACTTTATTTCCACGCTTTATATGCAATCTTCCTGAATTAATAATATCCATGCCCTCTACAGAGTTAAATGACGGCATTTCATTAATATTTATAAAAATCTGAGTCTTAAAATGTAGAAGAGAGTCTATTTGTTCTAAGTTTCTGTCTATCTTTGAAAAATTGAAGCAATAATTATAATGATAGCGTAAGGAAATCAAGCATAGTCACTGGGATCGTATTTGATCTTTATTAATGAAGGCCGAATGGAAAAAATGGCGATTAGTATCTGGATTTCTAGATAATAAAAATTTATTCGTAAAGTCAGTTAGTGATATCTATAGTTTGAAATTAAAGCATTGGGATTTCTTAAATGATACACAAACATAAATTTGGCGCGTTGAATGACCTGCTGTAATTCTTATTCTTTCAACGGGTACGAGTTTTAATGACTTGAGAAAATCATTTTACAATTTCGCGTAAAAATTTACAAGAAATGCGATAAACCTTTCTGCTCAGACAAGAAATAAGGGAAGAAGTACGAGCATTTTAAAACCTGAGCGAAGAACGCGGGCGCATAACTTTACAAGAAAGAGATAGCCAGATAGAGGCTGGCATCTAGTAATTATTGCAGTGTACAAGATGGTTTTGGATGATCGAGTTACATGGTGCTGTAACTTAATCAAGGGGATGATAATAGCCTAATGCTTTGTGTGCGGGGTGAAAAAGAAATAAGACTGCGGCGGAATGAACCGCTCAACTTTTTTTTTTCTTTAACTCCGCAATGGTTAATTAACTTGGTTCTTGAAGGGCCATGCATAATCCTCAAAAGTTGAAAGAAGACCTTGAATAATATCAAATCCTACTGAATGTGCAAGTGTCATTTCCTTATAAAACCTTTTGTTTGCTCGGGCTTATCTTTTCTTCTTCTATTTCTGTAAAATTCTTTCTTTATATATACATTTTAACACTTCTTTGTCGTTTCAACTCCATCCCATTAAGTGAGGAGCGGCCGAGAGTCGTCAACCGAGAGCGGCTTTTTTTTTACCCCCCCCCCCCTCCTGCCTTCTCACGACAGAGCACACTTACACACACACAAACACACACACACACACTCACGTACATCTCCCCTTTATCCCCCTGTTTCTAAAGTCGTTTCATTTGTTATGGTTATCCCATTTGCCGGCAGAGGTGGAACAGAGTGAGTTTGAAGCGTTTCCTTCGAGTTCTTCTTGTCTCTTCCCATTCCCTTAGTCAGCCGAAGTGAGCATGACCCTTATTTCCCCTTTTCCCCTCCTCCCTTCCTCGTCGCAACTTGTTTATTTTCACTCTCCCCTCGGCAAAAGGCGGAAAGGCTGTGGAAAAATGACGGACACGCCGATTGGCGTTTCTCCAAGATCCACGGCGCGTTCGAGTCACGGCTCCCAATAGGAGGGGTGATTTCATCCGATGCCATTCACGGAATTAGAAACAAATGCAGCCAGAACGCCGGCTTTAAAAAAAATAAAAAGGGGAGACAAAAGACCAACAAAATATTTAGTTAAATAAGGTCAAAGCCAAAAAGGAAAATTGGCTTCGCATTTGTTCGTGGTGACGTATTTTGCGGAGGAAGTGACGCCGTACCACGTCCTACTAGCAGGAAATTACGGAGAACACCTTTCGTAGAATGGTAGAGGAATATCAGGGGGTTATTCTGTACGAAATCTTAAATGAATTAAAAATTTTAAAGTTTTAATATGATTTCCTTAGTAACGACTTTCAGATGAGGAAACCGAAAAGGAGTCCAGCATTGTGGAGTATATAGGGTGAATCTAAAATAGGGCGACAAACGGCGGGACTGGTTCCCCATACCAAAACAAGACAAAACGATCGTATAAACATGACCGGAAGTGCTTGGTTGATAAGTTATTTCACTACGAAGACAATAAATCAACATTAACACTCTTCCAGATCTTTTGAGAATGTGCCCAGGGACGTTAGAGCAAGAATGTGGTTTATGCGGAATGGCGCTCCCGCACATTTCAGCCAGTGTTAGGAAGACGCCTTGTAATAGCTACCATGACTGATGAATAGGTAGAGGTGGACCAATTCCATGGCTTATATCCACTGAACTTCTATTCGTGTGACACTTCAAAGCCTTCGTGTATGCAATGACCAGTGCCAATATGGATGCTACATCAACGTATTGTGAGGCTTCTGAAGCCATCCCCAACCGTCATGGGGTCTGTGAAAAGGGTCGAAGTCCATGTTCCACCGTGCCCACGCGTGCGTCGACGCAGGCGGAGGACATTTCGAACATTTATCTTGACATTGTGATATTGTACATATTACATACTGCCAAAAGATACAGTTCGTTTCCAGTGTTTTCTTTGTAGCGTGGTTTTGTTGTGCCTTTGGAGTGGAATAGTTCATCAACCAAGCACTAGCGTTCGTATGTTTGTATGACCTTTTTTCTTGTTTTGGTATGGGGAACCAGCCCCCGCAGTTTTTCCCCGTTTTCTAAATACCCCTCTCTCTGTCCGCGGATTGTCCGTCAGTTTACAATGGGTAGTTTCAGTTTATAGTCAAGGCAGAATGTCGAAGAGAAGCCAGCATCCAAAATACATGAGATCCGTGCTGGCATTCTTATATCACCAGCGACAGCTTAGAGACATCTGGTAGCTTTGGGCAAGGTAAAACACTTTATATATGGGTTCCATACAAATTCGCTGAACAGCAACATATACGGCGTCTGGAAACACTGTCCTCCAGAAAAATGAAAGTAATTCTCCTTTTCTGCATTAGATTTTTACGGTTGATGAAAAATGGGTATTTTATGACAACAGAAAGCGAACAGCGCACTGGTTCAACAAAGAGAAACCACCGAAATAAATATCCAAATCTCCATGATATCTAATGGAAGCATACTCAATATCAACGCCTTGGGGGTACGAAGTCTTTCCTCATCCTGCGATACGAATTCACTAGGCTTGGCCCCATCAGATTTAAAAGTAAAAGCCAGATCTTAAATTACTGAAAACTCTCAAAAGCAGAAATGTTACATGTGTACAAAATATTTCAAAATAGGTTGTTTTTAATTAAACTGACAGTACTCAGAGCCATCTTTAGCTCGATCTCACAACCGGAATGGCACCAAATTTGGAAGAAGGACTAATTTTGACATGGGAAGAAGGATTCCGCGAAAACAAATTGTTGTTCCAAACGTCGCTCATAGGAGAAAAGGTGTCGCTGTGCAGTGTAAAAAAAAGTCATTAGTCTGTCTACCAAATTTGGTGCCATTTCAGTTGTAATATCGAGCTACAGATGGCACTGAGTACTGTCAATTTAATTACAAACGTCCTATACTTTCAATGCGGAATATTTGTTCTTCTGCAGACTTGAGATTTTAAGCTTTGTGATACGATAAGCTGTGTTCAGTTCACGAGTACAAGTCTTAAGTCCTAACTTCTGCTAATTATCGTATTGATAAATACATTTAAATTGTTACATATATACATGTAAAAGCAAACATTAGGAAGGAAAACTTTTCAGCATTTAACTTGAAAGCGCTTTAAACAGGATTGCCATCCTTTGAAGTTAGTACAGTTTTTTTTCCCTCCACTGCTATTTCTATTTTGAGTCTTTATTTATTTCTGTTCGTTTCTCAGGTTCTTTTTGTCGTTTCGTAATCTTTCTTTCCGCCTAATTTTCCCCCGTTATTTCTTTCATTGGAAAGGCATCGACGAGCTATAAGCTAAGCTCGCATCTCATCTGTTTACATCTCAAGCAGAAGAAAAGAAAAAAATTTTCAATTTTTATTTATCTATCAATCATTATACTTTGGTTAAAGAAGAACAAATTTGCGGTTGTTGTGCAGATTAGTTTGATTTACGATTATCCGTGTTTGTGACATTGAATTCGAAGATATATCAAAGATGCGCTGACATTAAATGAGAAAACGAACTTTGGTTTCTTCTATCTCCGATTAGATAAGCTACGGTTAGGATAAAATATTAGTGTCATCTATGTTTTCACAATCTTGGGTCATCAGGGATTTATCAAGAAATGTGTAGGCCAGAGCTCCCTGCATGTTTTCTCTTTCTGATCTCTGGGAGGATGCTGGATTATGTGTTAACACCCTCGTGTTTCAAATCTTGGCTGCGCCATCGTCGCCCACAACGCTGTTAATACTTTTTAGAGGTGAATGGCAGTTACGCCAACTTCTAATTTGCAAATCATAATGACAATAAAGAGTCATCCTTTTTTTAATATCTCGAGTGAATCCATCCGTTCCACTTCTCCTTTTGCACTGTCATTCATTACCACGCCGCTGTATTTTGTGGATATTTTTCTTCGTCCTTCTTTCTGAAGTAGATTTCATCTTCTTTCTTTCATTTAATTTTTTCTCCTCTCCCTCAACATAGGAAGTGGGAAAAACAAGACAGGGAGGTTCTCTCTAGAGGGAGTGATTTACACTTGGTTCCCCGAGGCCCTGGGCGACGCCGATCGGAGACGGCGCTACTTCTTGAAAAACATTTTCTTTTTCCGGTGCTCGCGTCCGCTGGACGATTTCCAAAGCATCCGTCAGTGTCTCCTCGCGCGAATTACGCCACCTATCCTCCCCCGACTCTCCCTTTTCTGTCTCTGTTTCACCTGAAGAAATGCCTGAAATGTAATTTTGGCGCAGGTGTTCACCCCTCCACGCACCCCTTCACCACTACTATCACCGCCACCACCGTGCTCCCACCACAGGCTTTTGCAGTCGAGTGGCTGAGGGGGTTTTTATTTTCATTTAACGCATTTCAGATTTGTATCTGTAAAAACGGCATGGGTGAGCGAAATCAAGGCGATGGAATAAAATAGGAATCCGCTCTAACTGTTGGGAATGTGCCTAAACAAACTATTCTGTTTTTTTTTTTTTAAATGAAGAGGAGGGAAATCATTTTGCCGCTGATGAAGTAAATTAATGGAACTAGAATAGAAAATGGCGAAATAGAAAAGGTTGCGTTATGCTACAATACTCTTTCCAAGTTTTTTTTTATTGCAATAGCGACAAGACACTTTCGAACAGCTTCAGTGTATGGTTTACCTAAAAGTTTTCATATTTTTTTTTTATGTAATGTATGCTTTAAAAACAAAAGACTTGTGCTGGTGGGAGATCGTTAAGAAAGCATGACAAACTGCATTTTTAATAACCTCTATTAATGGCCGCAACAAAATACAGAACTAGAAAAGTTATTAAATTACAATCGATAATGTTTGCGGGATAAATTTCCCCTTACTGTTGATGAGGATTTTAAATTCAATCCGTTTGTCATTTGAGACCCATTCAAATCGTTTCAATTCATCGTTATTTTATGATTAGCATAAAAGCCACGAGCTTCAACGACAAACCTTGGCTTCAACTGGAATGACCGTGGCCAAAAATTTCTTCTTTGCCGTTTTTTATGGCTTTCCATGTATTCGCCAGTTTTCTAACTGTTGCTCATTCTTTCTTTTTTTTTAATGCAAATACGATTGGTTATTCTTACAAACAGTACGTTATATCTTGAAGCTTGTCGGAATTATTTGTAACAGTTTGGGCTAGAGCTTGTGTTTGATGCAGCCCGTGTGAACAGAAAGGAAATGCTATCCGGATGAACATTGGGAGAAAAGTTTAGGCAGACAACATATTTAGAAAATTGACTACAGCAAGGCATCGAGAATAAACTACATCATTTGTAACAAATTTACTACACCAAGGAATTATTTGTAACAACATCCCAAATGGCTGTGCAAACAATAATTTAAATGTGAATTTTGAATTTTCATGTTTTTCAGAAAAATCTGCATGGGATCTTCTGATATCCCAAATTTTTGCAATATATATGTTTTTGGCTTATTATTGTTCTAAGATGTCCTAATTATTTTTGACCATTCTTTCTAATCTATATCTGTAATAATAAATAAATGTTAAAAATTAATAAAATTATTTTGAGTTTTTTAGCATAGTGCATTTATTCAGTAATATTTTCGAAATAAAACTCCAGAAAAAACAAGACGCTGCCGAAATGTACGTACATCCATGACGATTGAAATTTTCCTGTGGATTTGCATCTTATTATTTCCGGACTTTTATTCTCCCACAGTTATAAGGTTTCCTTTCTATCTACTCTTTAACATGTTCGAAGTCTTTTGTTTGGGTTTTTTTTTCCTGCAAGAATTCAGTTTAATTTCAAACGCTCGCAAAATCGGAACTTTGTGGTGCTGAAGAATTACCTCTTAGATTTTTATAGAATAAAAAGATAATAAAATCTTATTTTTTTTTAATCTTTTATTCTCTTTGATGCAAGTTTTATTTCTCACGACAACCATATTTGCGATCCGCCAACATTCTGGGTTGTTTCAGGACTCCATTGCGATAGAATTGCCCATTTTGCTGATGGAACGACGACTGAATCGTTGTTTTCATTGACCGACACGAAATGATCTTCCTCTCAGGTGTTCCTTTAATCTTAGATAAGAATTACTAATCCGACGGTATTAGGTCAGGATGATCGGAAAAAAGTGTGAATCAAGGCGAGTCTGACATTATCTATAGTAAATATTCTTTACGCATTACATTTAAGATGTACAGTAGCAAAATTTTGGAATGTCGAAAAAGCTCAAGAATTGAACGCTTATCAATTTGACTCTTATACATCTAAATAAGTATGTCGAAATACGAGCGTTAATTTTTAAATGGGCATTTACTTGAAACCAAAAATCTCCTGATAAATAGGAGTGTTATAAGAAATAGCGTAATAGATTCTATAAATAGAATTTTATTAAATGACAGCTCTGATTGACATAGAATTAAATAGAACTCTCTTCTCCGAGACTGAAAGTAAAACTAAAAAAAAATCCGAATATGACCTCTATATCTATTTTAAAACCACCTCGAAGGTTATAAGTAATCATCTATTACTTTCCTTGATATGCTATCTGCCAGAATGACGTTCTCATTTTTTTGAAAAAGGCCCGTGTGTTCGTTGCAATCAACTTAATCAGGTATATCGAATTAGAATGTCACCTATACATTCCATTCACGTTTCTAAAAGGAAGATTTAAAATTTTAATGAATTCATTATTAAAGCGCTCATAAATTATGCAAAGAATGTGCCCGTTCACATTATGCATGCAAATCCTGTAATAGTTGGTGAGAGCGTCCGCGATTATTATTCAAATATTCTGATGGGAGATAATCAACAAACATCAACAATGACACCGTCAACAAAACAAACATTTAAAAATACATGGCTTCGTTATAGAAGAGTTATGAATCGCAAAAAATACTCTTATTGTTTTAATTCACTCATTGAAGATAAGAAGAGAAGCTTTTGTTTGGAATTGCTGGCAAAATTTTGTAATTCATTAACCCCTTTGGGTGGCTTCTGGTGTGTAAAGGAATGAAGGCGAGTAATGTAGGAGCGTCTTGCCACATCTTCGACCGTTTCCATTCTGGCGATGCGATAACACGGACTCGCTTATTTTTCCTGAATGAACCTTACACCCGAAATGTGTGTTTTTATTCGTGTAGAACTTACTTGATTAAAGTTTCATCTTAATTAATATTAATTTCCTCGCGAAAGAGAACGCAGCGATCTGATTCGGTGATCACAGTGGGGGCCCGCAAACGATGCTTCTACTCTTTGTCCGTCTCTCATTTGCCGCTCTCGTCTCGTTTCCTTTCTTCATGCCCTCCTCTCCTTTAACCCTCTCGATTTCCTTTCCTTCCTTCCTTCCTTCCTCCTCTAGCTTTTCAATCTCTCTCTCGATTTGTATGCAATGTAGTCGCCGTTGTCCCTCCGGATGATCAAAGGCCGTCCGAATATGTGAGTTGGAAAGAGCAAAACAAAACGCGGAGAAACGGGTTCAACACCCGTCCTTATTATTCGAGCTACAAGAGTTTTTCACTCTCTCTTTTAAAGCAGTGGAGCTGGCTATAAACAGTTCGTTCGGTTTTGAGGTGAACGAATTCTAATAGAACTCGTGTTTGGGTTCCTGCTTATACGCTGTTACTCTTGCAGAGCAAGAAATTGCCGTTGAAGAACATTATTTAAACACGATTACTTTGCGGTGTTTATGTTTATTATTATTATTATTATTATTATTATTATTATTATTATTATTATTATTATTGTTGTTGTTGTTGTTGTTGTTGTTGTGCGTCCTACCGGACAAATTTATTTGTAGGTATTGGTCACCTTTTGGTCATTTAGTACATAATCCATTAAAATACTTTGGGTATGTTGAATAAGGTTATTACATTTCTGCACATCACAAAATAAAAGGCATTGTCGAAGATTTAGTGGTATATCATTCCATATTTGAATACAATTAATGGAAAGAACTTTTCTCGAAAATTAGAGATTATGGGTTGGTGGTTGAATCCGAAGGCGCTTCGAATTTCTACAGACTAAAGAAAGTAATAACCATTCTTTAATAAAGTGAGCAGGTGGAAATCAGCTAAAAGCCTTAACCAATTCCTTATGCTTCGTCAAGGTCGTCAATGAGCTGAAGGTAAGTATTTTTAATTGGTTACAAAAGTGTGTGATCGAATAATCTCTTTGAAGCTTAAATGCTACTCGTATTATGTTACTATAGGCCACCTTCAACTTTTCGTACATATATTCATAAGATATTGCCCAAACAGGTAAACCATAAGTGATTTTTGGTATAACCTTCGATTTCAAAATAGTGATCATTTCTTTACGTGTCAAAGTGCGCCGTACTATCTTAACACCAGATAGCGTACTCTGTTTAGTTGACAAATCAGTGTCTTAGTATGGGCGATAAAATTTAATTTGGAGTCCAAAGTGATACCTAATATTTTTTGTGTTTTTATCTGACTCGGCTTTTTGATATGACGAGGTAAGTTGTTTTGTCCTTATTAATTGACATACCCCTTTGCTGGAACCGATCATGTAATTTGTCGGTATCCTGTTTGATATCCTGTTGTAATTGATGTTCAGAGAATGTATTATAGGTCCCGGTCAGGATAATATCAACAAAAGCTTTCAAGCCAAAGGAAAGGGGCAAGGAAGCTATGGGAGCCAATAATGTAGCAGATAGGATATTGCTTCTAGCTGAGCCTTGGGATATCCCTTGTGTTGATGGACAGTAGAAAATCTGGTGATTACATATAATAGTATGTAAATAAATTCCGAATATGTAATTTTAATGTATGGCCGAAAATCCCATATGCCGCAAGTTCTTCAAATAGCTGCCCATGGGAAACCGTATTAAAAGCTTTAGCAATATCTACACATACTATGACAAAAGTCTGGTTGTTCTCTATGGCTTCAATCGCCTCCAACAATATAGCAAGTAATAATTCTTGTTGGAATGTATTGGGTCTACCTCCATACTGAGTTTTTGGTAGATGTGCCCAAAGATGGTGCGTCATGGGGCGAAATATAATCTTTTCAATGATTTTGTAGATGGATGGTAGTACGGAAATAGGTCAATAATTTTTAAACTCATCTTCTTTCCATGCTTTAAAATTTGGTCGAATCAGGGCTTGTTTTAGCCTCTGTGGGAATTTGCCAGTTTTCCAAATAACTAAGAGAAGATGGGCAAGGAGGCAGTTGCCACAATAACCCCCCTTTTTTCAAGACTTTATGATTTAGTATGTCATCATTCAAATTTTGTTTTAGTCTAATTGTTCTCATCGTCCAGAAAACTTCCTGAGGTAGGTTGGTGGGGATTAGGAACTCGATGTCATTTTCTTGTTGGGGGCTGAGTTATATTAAACGGAATTTATAATGGAATACAGTAAAAACCAAAATAGTCAATGTTAATGTTTAAAAGTTTTAAATACGTATCAATTTTTCAATCAATTTTTAAAAGAATCTAAATTAAAAATATATAGTATTGGGAAGGGGGGATAAACAAAATGTATTAAGTTAAGCCCTGCCACATAGGAACTTTGTTAATTGAATGTTAACCATTTTGGCCATGATCCCGAATAGATAGGACATGTAAGCTCATTATTGATGCTCTATCCGAATCTGAAGTCAAAATCAAAATATTCGAAAAAAATTGACAACAGAACAACCGACTTCGCAAATCCAGTAAAGATGTTTTTATCATCGTTGAAAATTAAATTTTGAAAAATTAAGATAATACTAATTTACATCAGCGTTCTGTCTTTCTTCACTGCAGCGCTCAAATTAAGAATTTTCTTACTGTACTACAGAAGCAACGTGATTCCTTTGGATATCAAATGGATAATAATTAAATTTTAATTAAGTATACAGGCACGAAGTGATTTTATTCTGCTACTTTCAAAGTTCAGTTTTGAAAATTTGTTCCGTTTAAGAAACCCGAAGATCAACAGTAACCAAGAAAAACGCTTATGTCGCCGTTTGAGACGAGATATCTTCCGATCAAAATATCTAAACAATACGAAGATGGATCATAAAGTCCTTTTTGGAAGAGAGGCTGTGGTATGCACAGCGAATAACTGGTTTGTCCTTTTCTACTTATGTTCCATCCAGGGCCGGCGCACTTTTTCCAGCGATGATTCAGCTGCCAGAGTCCATTGCTGTAGAAATTCTCTGTTTGGCCCTGGAGGAACTGTTCCACCTCAGAGATGTCATCTTATTATACTCAGCATTCGTCCATTGCACATCGGCCACAGGGTGATGTTTAAGATGTGTAACGTCCTCTTATGTCCGGCGATATCACAAGGTACGCACAAGGTCAGCACGTAACAGACACACTGCCGATGGACCTAATACCTGTAGGACTACCCCAAGCGTTGGAACGTCATTGCTCAAAGAATCCGCAGCTACTGCTCTGTGGTAAGTGAATCGTGTTATAGCAAAGGAATTCCGGCCAGGTATGAAATACAAAATAATCGGGGGCTTCATTAATTTCAGTTACAAATCATTTAAATTTCATTTATTTCATTTACAGATCTCAATCTCTTCCGTCTTCACACTCGGGCATCGACTCTTCTTAGTACTTTCAAGGGTTCGTGCTTCCTTTCCGCCTCCGGGCATCCAAAGAAAAAAACAACAACAAATAAACAAGAAAAAAAAATATTTGATTAGTTGTAATTAATAAATAGAGTCATGTCTATGACTAATATTAAGACTTTGAACAAATATCAAGCTCATTTAAACACGCAAAATTCAACGTTAGTAATCCTTTCCTTCATCAGCATTAGCAATTTGAAAGGCAAGTTTTATGATTTATCCACACACCTTACGGAGTTCACACGGGCTATTTCTAACGTTCAGGTAAAATTAATTTCCTTACACAAATATATTTCTGTCTTGAATTGATTATATCAAAGTTCAAAAAAACTTAACGTTCGTTTAACATCATTTAACCATTTGTTATTTCAGTTGCCTCAACTGTCTACTCAGGTAAGTTACGGTTAACATGAGTATCATATATCATATTGACTTCTCTGCTGTTTTATGCATTCTTTTGTTCTTATTCAGGTGCAACGAATCGCCGCGTCTGGATTTCTTTACTTTTAACGTTTATAGTCTTTTGCTATGAATCTCACACAATCTTTGGCAGGTAAGTAAGGGGGGGGGGGGGCCGCCAAGAAATGAAGCTATAATGCACTAAGATAAACGTAATTTTTTTTCTACCATGGTATTGGGAAGGAAGGTTGTTAGTATGGTAACCTTACTACCGTTTGACCTGGACACCCGTGGAATGGATCGGTGGGAAGTGCAGAACTCGACGTTCGAAATCGCCCTCGTTACATTCGATCCTGGCAGACTGTGGCGGCCGTCAGAAAAAGGAATTTGCGCACAAAACGTGAAACGATGTCGCTCCTTGGTCGATTGCAGCAAAATCTCGCTGCTCTGCGATAGGGATAGACAGGGGGAAAAAAACAAAAAAAAGAGATCAATATCAATAGTGGTAAAATCTTGCTGGCCCAAATACAAGAACTCAATACCGGATTATAGTTTTCCAGGGTCCTTTTCAAAATAGACTAACGCTCGGGTCTTCTCATAGGCTCTTGTGTCGAATTACTACCGAATCAATGTCCCGTGCATCGTCGTCGACTGAACGATACATGGCGAAGATTCTCATTCGAACGCCTATCGACGCTAAGCAAAACAACAGCATATCTCGCTCTTTTATACATCCATAAATCTTCTGCAGTTCACGATGAATCCGACTCGATTAATGCTATACAATCCTTCTAATAATGACGCCTCCATAAGAGATGCGCTCTCGACGCGAACTCTTTAGGCTCAAACACATCTATACGGATTTCACGCGACAAGTTGTCGTAAGCGACTCAAGCGACAACTTACCATCTTTTACGAACTAGTCGGACGACTCATGCCACAGCCTACTATATAGGTAACTTATCTATATAGTAGGCTGTGCTCATGCGAACGATACGCGTGACTTTGAGCTCGTCCGACTTTCTTCGGCTCGAAGCAAACGAACAACCAATCACATTGCTCGCTGCTGCTACGTCATCATTTGCTTTCGAGTTTCGATAACAACAAATTAAAAAATGGAGGCCTATTCAGTCGAAGCGAGAGCTGAACATGAACTAAGAACTTTCAACGAAGAATTTATAGAGGTGTAGAAATATTAATAATAATAATAATAATAATAATAATAATAATAATAATAATAATAATCTCTGCTGCTTTAAAAGCAATTCTCGCCTCTTCAAAGCATTGGAATCCATTTTTTCCACAGAAAAGTAATCAGTTTCCTGTGTTATAACACCACCACCTCTAGTCAAAGCCTGAGTGCGAAAACGTCATACATTGTTACATCATCTACGGAGGTGATGTAACAATGTATGATTTTTCCGTGAGCAGGCTTTCTCTCTAAGCGGTATTGGTTATAAGCACGTTCAGTCGGATGAATTCCGTGCAAGTGTGTCTAATCTTGTGGCACGCGTCGTGCGCATTTTTTGTGTAGATGTGTTTGAGCCTTTTCTTTTCGTACGCGTAGCCTCATGCTGCGTGGCTTCTCCTACGGCGTCAACGAACAGACTGCCTAAACCTTGATGTTATGGCTGTCCGGGTGTCTGCGATAGCCCAACCATGGTTATTAGAAGAAGCATCTAATAACCATGGCCCAACTGGTAGAGGCATCGGCCATAATAGTCGAGGTTCCTGGTTCGAACCCAGGTCGCAGAATTTTTCCTTCCATTTTTCGAGAGAAAAATTAATACATCAAGTTTGGAGGTCATCTAAGGCGCACTTTTTTCCCGTTAAAGGGGGTTAAAGGGGGTCAAAAATCAGCATGCGCCTTACATTCGAAGGCGCCTTAGAATCGAGTAAATACGGTATATATATTTATTTATTTGCCTAAACCTTGCTTCTCCGGACATATACAACTAATTCATTTCTTTTCCGATTTCAATTTTTTTTTTGTCGTCGTCGGGGTAACGAATTTCTTCCCGTGGTTTATAACGACTTCATTGTTTCAGCTTTTGCCGTCGCTGCATTGTTGGGAGCTTAGCTTCACAGCAGAAAAAATATACATTAAAAGACGGCTTTGTTAAAGAGGAGGCTCTCTCCAATCTTAATTTATATGCAAGACGATTCAACGAGGGAGGGATTTTTGGAAGAACTAGTAACGTTTTGGAGGAGATCGATCGGGACGTTGCGGATGTTACATTGCCGTGGCTGATGTGAACTGTCTACATGATCTTTTCCACTGTGATTTTTCGGTCGTCTAGGACCAGGGCCTCTGGCTTGCTGCACGATTTGCATTCCTAGCTTCTTGAAGGGTGGGGATCGTCTTCCAGGTTGATCTGGCCACTTTGCAAGCATCGCAGCCACATGGCCACGGCTTCGTACGATGGAGCATTGTCCCTGTACACAGTTTTCAACTCTGCATGGAATTTTTTCGGATGCAGAAGATGTGCGTCTCGAGTACATTGGGCTGCGCCATCTTGGATTTGATCCTCTGGCAGCGAATCAATGAAATACAGCACAGGTTAAATGGGTTCTATTCAGTGATATTGTCGTTTCAGTGCTGTACGGAAGTTCAATGACTTTATGACTGCTTTCGTAGATTATGATTAAGTAGCACTTTAAAAATCTTTCTGAATGTGAAAATTGTTCTGACGTTATTTTCTATCAAAAATATTATTAGAGAAATTTTATTCTAATTTTTGTATAAAATCGACTTGGTAACTTGTACTATTTTACTCGTATTCTTTTAAGTAAGTTTCACCCATTCACGCTTTAATTAAAACTACATTTGCTTATTCTAAATAGACTGCGTTTGAATAAGATGCTTCCTGATTAATTTATGTGAATATTATTGGAATTGAAATTGGGGGAACCTTCTTTTGAGCCCGATACACTTCTGAAAGACGCAATTTGATTCTAGTTCTTTATCCATATAAACAATTTATCATTTTAAGTGTTTACCGGAGACATGCTGCTCCCCTAGAATTTAAAATATCGATCTGGAAATTTAATTAATGGAATTGAACGAACTAACCCGTTAGCCGATGTCACGCTAATATTTTTGAATTTTTTGGAAACCTTCGAGTTTCGCTAAATCTAATGGATTCGCCGATAGCTCCAAACTAAATCGATATCATTAAATATCAACGACTATCAAGAGACGAATTTTCAATGAGCCAAATGAGCCGACCAATCCCCGACATTACATTAAAAATACTCTATGAATTTCTTTGAACTCTGCTCATCGGCTTTTACTAAATAAAAGCTTGGCCCGACGTTGGCCAATGGAAATAGATGGCCAAATTACGGATAAAAAGAAAACAGACTACATATGCAGCAATTTGAGGTTTAGTTTTGAAGTTTTTCTCTTTTGCATCTTTATTTACAAAGAAAAACTTCCTAATCCTATTAAATTGTTATGAATTCTTTTCTTCTTTTAAAACGTTGTGCTGCTTATCTTAAGGAAAATATCCTCCCCCCCCCCCCTCATAGTTACAAAGGCTTAATGTGTAAGTTTTTTTTTCAGTAATCTTAAAGTTTAATTTCATTTCACTTAAATTTCTTAAAAATAAAGTTAAATATATTAAATTCTTAATTCCATAAAATATTAAAATATAGTTCTGTATTTAATTCATTAATGTCTGGATGTATGGCGTGTAAAAGACTCCCAAGAACCATTTCCAATTGTTAAAAAAATAAATATCAGTTCACAAATTTGTTTTTGTTCGTTTAAAATTCCATTTAAACTTTACTAGTGACTTTAGGGAAGCGATTTCTAAAATGACAAATATACTTCGAGTTATCTAAGAAAAATCGTGAAATTTCCCTCAAAACAATGAGATTTTTTGCTTTACAGTTGGGGCTCAAATTTTGCAATGCGAAGGTTATCTTTGAGCGATAGTCGAAAGGAGCATTATTAAAATACAGAGCGACTGAGCTGTTTATATTATTAAAATCGATGAAATTATAAATATATGATTTGGAAGTTTAGTTGAAAATAATAACAGCCTAAATAATTGATGAAGCTAAGAGCCACTTTGCTAAGCGAACGAGAGAAACAAGACAGTCTTCTCCAAGACTTAACCATTTTCACAGGAGATGATGCCATTCTAAAGTAATCGCGTATTAAATAAGCTTTTCCTTTGGTGAGAGTGTTTTTAAGCCATTATTGCTAAAGGTTTCTTTTATTCAACAACATACGTGAATTATCTAAATAAAATATTTCAAAAGAATCAAATTTCACGGAAGGGATAATGCTATACATACGTAGTACTGATACAAAAATATTTTATGACTACTAGACAGAGAAAATGAAACACCCCCAAAAATGTCACAGGAACATTGTTAGTGGCCGAAGACATGTTTCAGTGATGTTAGTTACGTCTGAATGACGTAACCAGAACTCGTGATGTCCATGTATCACACGGATGCACATAAAATGCCACTGCACCTTTAGCAAAATCACAATTGCTGCTGCTGTTGACTACTGACAGTACTGAATGATCATAGAGGATGCCTATCATTTGGAGCCGTTTGAAAGGGGCCGAATAGTGGGCTTGCACGAGGCTGGTTGGTCTGTATGACGAAATGCCTGTCATGTGAACCGTGGAGTGAGCATCGTGACACGGTGTATTGCAGCATGGGGGGAGGACGGCCGCACGTCAAGGAGACAGCGCTGCATCACAGACCGTGAGGACAAACACATCAGAAGATGTGCGACAGCGGATTCAACCTCAACATTCACACAGATCATGCAATGTGCGCGACTATTTCTAGTAAGAGCAGTGTCTCACAGGGCCATCTGGTTCACTCTCGGTCGCAACTATGGACGCATTAGGACATGGCGTCGCAGAGTTATGCGTAGCCATTGGCACATCTTGTGGAACGATATGGAGGTCCGACACAGGTTCTGAAATTATGGTATGGGCAGCCATTGATTACGACCCCAGAATCTGTTTGGTGTGTGAGCTGGGTAGAATATCAGCCCACCGGTATGTCCGCGAGATCCCCATTTTCTGCCATTTCTCAAAAGCCTATCAAATGATACCGCATCAGGACAGTGCTCGCCCATATACCGCAGCCATTGTTCAACAGACTCTACGTGGTACTGACACCCCTATCTTGCCCTGCCAGGCCACCAGATCTTTCGCCAGCAGAGCACATGTGGGACCATCTGGAATGCCCGCGATCTGCAACGACCCTTGCTGAACTCCGGTTGCAAAGATTTTTCTATCGAAAAATGGAAGGAAAAATTCTGCGATCTTTACATGATGCTTGGTAGGCTTATCTCCAGTTATAATATCATTTATTATTTAACTCCAGTTGTAGTTTGAAGAATGGCGGAAAGTGTCTCAGTACATCATACCATCGAATTGCCGCCCGCCTGAATGCCAGAGGTGGGGGGAGGAGGTACACAACCTACTGAACTTGGCCACGTTCAGTAAGGGTCTACACATGTTCCTCATATGCAGACCCCTTTTTGTCAAGTGTGAGTAACTAATTTGTGGATCACAACTTATTTACAATGTTTGTTTTTTTTGTGTCGTATAGTTTTCATAAATTTTCAATGTCTCATATAGGGTGTTTCACTTGTCTCTCTCTATCAAGTAGCGTACTTATCGCAATCAAAAATAGATAGCATACAAATCCATAGGAACCTAGAAGTTCTAGTGGATTTTATAAAGTCCCTCTCATTAAAACTTGTATTAAAAAGGAAATCCGCTATTCATATACCGTTAATTTTTCTTTCAACATATGGCATTCTAAGTGAATCCCGCCCAGTAATACCACATCGATATTATAATTATACGAGGGCATATTGAAAAGTAATGCCTCCATGGCTGTAACTTTTTTATTTGTTAACCGATTTTCAAAATTTTTTTGTATCTTATACTCACATTTGTCCTCTATGTAATGCACTATTCATTTTTCGACATAGTCCCCATCCCTTTCCACGCATTGCGCCAACGCGTGACTAGTCGGGTGAACCCGTCAGAGAGGAATTCCGGAGTTGTTGTCGATAACAGGACCGAACGGCAGGTTTCACCTCGTCGTCAGAACGCAACTCATGCCCCTTAAGGTGCTCTTTCCTCTTTGGGAAGTGGTGAAAGTCGCAAGGTGCAAAGTCTTTCATTTTTGAACTGCAGTTTTTCATCTTTGAACTGTAGGCGCTGCAACCCCCTCTGATGTGTGGCGATCGTGTGCGGACGGGCGTCATTGTGCTGCAGAAGTTGCCATTCAATCCTCGTGTCGACGACAACCCCGGAATTCCTCTCCGACGGGTTCACCCAACTAGTCCACGCGTTGGTGTAATGCGTGGAAAGGAATGGGGACTATGTCGAAAAGTGAATAGTGCATTACATAGAGGACAAATGTAAGTATCAGATACAAAAAGAATTTTGAAAATCGGTTAAAAAATAAAAAAGTTACAGCCATGGAGGCATTACTTTTCAATATGCCCTCGTACATGTAGTACGCCTTCTATGCGATTAGATATAAACAAAAGACAAATCCACAGGAACTAGTTTTACATCTTTAAAGACTTCTATCACGAGAATCTTTAAAGAAAACTCTCTTTTGCAACTGAGGGAAATGATTGAAAGGAAACAAACTCACGCTCGGCACTTTAGGTTATGTCCATCTGGAGATTCGCTATCCATTCGTCCTCCAGTGGACAGGATAACCATAATCTCCTCTGATCAGAGAACCGAATTACAGTATTACTATTAGAAGGAAACCCGCTGCAAAATTGTAGCGAAAATAAAGCCAATTAAGACGACCCGCATTTTTATACTAAACTTATTTATTTTAATGGTAGTTTAGAGAAGCCCACTGCAACTTGCAACAATAGTGAAACTAATTAAAGTGACATGAGACTTTCTCGGTACATGATGTTCAGTTTTAAACAATCATCTTTTAATTATTATTCTAAAGAATAAAATTCTCGAAAATCCTAAAAAGGGAGAGAAAAAAACCCAGCAAAACGGAAAGAAGGCTAATGACCGCTGCTGCCTCCTGTTGAGGCTTTGTGAGGCTAAAGCAATTTCCAGTGGGCTGCGATATCAGACACACACTATAATAATATATTTATTTTTTTTTTACTTCTAATAATAAAGGGAATACAGATACAAAGATAGAAAAACTGGATTGTCCAATTAAATTTTCAATTTCAATTGCTAGATATTGTTGTTTAATTTTTATATATTGGGAATTTAAATAGATACTTTCAGACAGACAGATTTTTATTAGGCAGAGTTTAATAATAATAAACGAGGTACCAGAGCCACGGCCCAAAAAAAAAATAATTATAAATATTTCTAATAACAATCATCTTTTGTATATAAGCCTAGTCAATCTTGTACATTATCTCAGGAAAAACCATAATACGTATATTGAAATACCGGATACGTATTTCGGCTACCAGGTAGTCATCTTCATCCTTTGTTTGTTTTATTTTGTAATAGCTAATTTATATATTCGAAATTTATGGTACCATAAAATAAATATGAGAAAAATATTTTTTGATAGTGAACTTTGAATTTTTTTATTTTTATTTTTTCGGCAATGTGTTGGTTTCTCAAACAAAGAAGATCGTTGAAATTAGCAGAGTTTTTAAATATATGGCATTCTTTGGATAATTTGCAGCGTTGATAAAAAGGTTCTGTGCATTACTACAGTGCTTTTGATAAAAATCTCAAGCGAAGAACAGTTTTAATTACATCTCGAAAATGGCAGAAATATTTTCACGAAATCATGAAACGATGTATAATAGAAAAGTGAAAAAGAGCGTGTTAGCAGAATTTATTTCAGCCCGAGAGTTGCTTCTTAAAGGTTAATTTATCTTTTAACACGAATAAAATATATCATGCTAATATGAATTCACTTCTGTGGAAGGATAAATTGAAGAAATATTCATTAACTAAGTTTATAGTTTGCTTTCTTAATATTTCAATGGTTTATCGTCTACTTCGCTCCAGAATTAAATTAGCTAAACTAAAGCTTCTTCACGAATTATTTGCTCTCTCGATTTACAGCCACTTTTTGTTATTTATCTGCACATGTCGGCTTTCGTTTTCGGTGCGACATGAATAATTTTCCGGTGTCTTTTAACAAATGTAGCGTCTGGTTTTTACCTATAAATAATAAATCTTGTCTCTACATAAGGAAATCACGATATTCTTAAGATGCCGTGCGTGCTTGGAGAACACATTTATATTTAATTTGCTACGAACATGTTTAATATAAGGGAGCGTATTGATTCTGGGCCTGTATCTTGTGTAAAGGTTAATGCAATAATATCAACTTTCTTGTGCTGGGAGTTTATGCTATTAGATTATAGAATATCTTGAAATTTAATTTAGATCATACAAAGATTCATACAGGGATTTTTAATATTGTTATCTTTTTTTTTCTAGGTTAGAAAGGGTTAAGATGCCTCCTGATCACGAAGGTGGCGGACACGTGGATCTAACGCCATCAAACTTAACCTGTAAGTTGACCTTAAGTTTAAAGTTTAATTCGATAGAAATAGTATATTAAGTTTGTCGTGCTTTTGCTATATTGTTGAATTTACCGTCTGATAAGATTTCGCTTCCGGTAAAGATTTGCCAAGTTAGCTTTTGGTTGGTTTAGTTTAAAGAAGACATAAATTACATTCTCCAAGAGGAGAGGATTTCCATCGGTCTTTAATTTATTTCACTTTAACAGTTGAAATGTTGCGCTAAAAATTTCGATTTTCTATTTTGAATATCTCTGTAGGGGTCAAATGCAGTGAAATTCGGATATAGCGAGTATGACTATAACGAACATATTCTCATAAATGAATTATTATTTTATATTTCAAGGTAAATTCTCTGTTACAACCAGCATAGTTCTCGGATAATACGTGCAAATTTCTTTTAACGCATTCTGAATTTTATCTCTTACTTTATCTAAGAAGTTAACAAGTGATTGCGAGTTACAACTCTGTGCTGACAATGTCCAAAGCTCAAAATACACTAGAAGTTGACTTGTTTCTAGGGAACTGAGGGATTTTTAAAGCGATAAACACTCTGAAAGGAATATAAGTAATATGATTTATTTAACCTCAACAGATTCGAAAAACGCAAAAATGAAAAGGAGACTACAATAAATTTTTTTTTATCAAAATACTCTCAAAAAGAACTCCAATAAATCCATATAAAATATATATAATAGAATTGAACACGAAAACTGAAGGATTGTAATAACGCACTGGCCAGGCATTGCCATATGAATAATCATCGCCCTGATTGGTTAAATACTGAAATTGTTAATGTGGAAAATAATCATCAAAAAAGGATTGTCAAGGAAGCCTATATTATTAAAAAGGATTCGTTTTCTTTGATGAAGCCATCATTTGATTTGAGTGATTGGTTTCTTTTATAAATTTTTTTTTTTTTTTTTTTTGGGATTAGGCCATTTGACTTTAATGTTCCCAAATATCGTTTAAATTTGTTAACTCCTCATTTCACTTTGGATCTTTAGATGAGCGATGTCGCTCGAAAACGTTTATCAGTTTGTTTGTTTTTTTTTTGTTTTTTTTTTGTCTTTATTAAAGATCCCATTGAGTGATATTATTTTCATTGTGTAATATTTTTGAAATTGCATTAAGTTCTTGTTTAAAAAAGGATTAATTAAATCAAATAATCCAAGCAGTAAATTTCGACTTGAGTCACTACAAGTCCACATGGGTGCTACATTTTGATCCTTTTATTGGATGATGGAAAAGAAGAGGTTATATTTTTCAGAAACTGGGTCTTGAGGACTTTCTTATTCTGGACTTTTAATCTTCTCATAATAGGAGTTAATAAATATTGTTAATATCCTTTATAATTGAATTTTATGTCAAAATTCGTGTTATATTCTATTATATATTTTTTATATGATTTATTGCAGTTCTTTTTAGCGTAATTTAATAATTCTTTTTTTTTTTTTTTTTTTTTTTTAAAGAGGTATTTTAGGTAAACAACTTTATGCGATTCAAACAGTTTTCACATTTACAAAGACATATTTGGAAAAAATGTTTTCACTCAGTTTACAAAGATATATTTTGATTGCTTGATACTAAATAAAAGTGTATTCGTGTATAATCATGCTTTATGAATAATGTTGAAGCTTTTATTTAAATCTTATCTGAAATGAAAATTTATTGTAGACTCCTTTTCGTTTTTCCGTTTTTTGCATCTGTTGAGGTTAAATAAATTATATTACTTATATTTACTTATTAAATTTCCTCAATGTTTAATTATCAAAAATTCTGAAAGAAAGTTTACGTGACTTTAAAACAAGTATTCATCCCAAATTTTTAAAACTTGTTGTTTGTTAACCATCATCACATATTTGTTTTAATAAATATGCAATTTAATCTGCAGTGAAATGAATTAGTTTAACCGCATTTCACGGATATAGTGAATAACTGTTATAACGAGCAAAATTTGTCGGTCGTTATAGCTGACTATACTAATTATTGGAAGTGCTGTTGAATCTTTATTGTCTGAAACTGTTAATTCATTTAATATTTAATCAAATTATTCATAAGAAGAGCTTTGTTTCGCTTTCACATATAAACTATAGTACCTATTTCATAAGCTAACATACGCATATCTCCTCAATGTTTGAAATCGCTCAAGTTTTTATTTCCATAACACAAATTTCTTTCTCCATGAAAATTTTGGAGTGTATTTAAAGTTGTATGAAGCAAATATCAGAGATATTTTTTATCAACTTAAATCTCGTTGGAAAGGAAAGCTTGTTTTATGCCGAAATTGATCAGTAAAAATTTGTATGAAATTTTCCTAAAATAAATAGTATCCGACTTACCAATGTGAAATCTCACGCAAAATATCATTGCTCAAATCCAATAGGAGTGGTCCTTGGTTCGAGTCCAGACTGAATATTTCCTTTCCTGAATATTGCTATATTGTAATTATGATAAGTTTGATGAATTTTCTTCATTTTTTTTTTTTTACAATTTTTTGATTCCAATAGGTTTTTTTATTTTCTTTAATTGATTAACTGTGTTTTCTAATATACAGTATCGGCGTGATAACCAGAGAAAGCTAACGCAGCTAAATTTAAAATTTACAAAGCATAGATTGAATATGTATGTTTTGTCCTGTTGATGCAATCATACTGAATTTCTACTTTTACACCAAGAATAACATAAGAATGGAGGAAACAGTAGTTACGTGATGAAAATGAAGTCATTTTTATATTTAGAAAAAAAATCTAACGTGGAGGAAATCTTTAAATGTATACAGAAAAGTGACCAAAGGCGGGCCCCCATTTTCTTTTTGACATGTACAGTTCATTCCAAAAGCGTTTACAATTGCTTGGCAGGAGTTGAGCTAAGCGAAGTTGATCGGTTATAAAGTCTAGTAGTTTGAACGAACATCGTAGAAGTTTAAAATGGACTTGGCCGTCCAGAGTGGAAATAGGAATGAGGTTTGTGACTGGTGTGGGCGAATTACAGCACTTTTAACTGAAAAGATTAATCGCTGCTTTTTATTTCAGTAAGATAGACTTTGCAGATGAAATATTTAACGCACTTATTATAAACAAAGCAATGAATATCTCAAGAATGTTCGATGAGGGTTTATCCTACGGAAAACATCAGGTGTTTAAATTATTGATGAAAATAGGAATGAAAACTCCACAGGCTAAATTCGAACCGAGAACCTGCGAAGAGCTGAAGTTTCCCGGGTCGAATCCAAGCTGTGGAATTTTCTTTCCTATTTTCATCAATAAATACTTAGTGTATTTCTGCATTTCGAACATTGATATTTTTACTTATTACTTTTTAAATTTTGATACCGAAATTGCTCATGCCGCCATATATTATGCTTATATTTTATAAGATAACAAAAGCCATTACGATATACCGTATAGTTTGTAGCATATAGTATACTGCCTAAATATATGCTTTTTCACATATTAGATACGGTATTGTTAAATATGTAACATATATATTATTCTTTCCCGTCATGGATGAGAATATAATTTTGTTTGCCGATATGTTATTTTTTTAAGCATAAACCCAGAAAATATTTTATTTCGAAAGATTGGTAGCTATTCCCTATGAAATACGATAATAGATTTATACTTTATAAATTATTATTTTGTTAAATCTGCAGCCAACTTAAAGTTAATTTTCTACAACTTATTTTTTTATGAAAAACATCTAATGATTTAATTCGTGTATTCGCCATTTTATTGTTGAGCGTGCTTTTGCAAACTTATCGTTTACTTCCTCGTATAGTTTTCACGTTATTATATACTGCATTTGTGCTAAAATAATAATAATGATAATAATAATAATATTAATAATAATAATAATATACATTAATAATAAAGATACACTTTCCTAATAAAGGCTCAAAATCAGATTTCAATTAAAACAGTTTGACGTCACTCATTATGCCACCCTATCCCTGTTGCTTAGGAACAGTAAGTGGCATCTTCCAACGTGATTCCAACTCGACTTCTTTCCTGAAACGATCAATCTCACTTGTTTAATGTATTGCAAAGAAGCCGAACATCGTTCACCTAAGTGAAAACGCTTTTGGAATAGACTGTACAGGCAAAAGTACGAAGTAAAAAAACATTGAATAAATGTGTAACACAAACCTAGTTAATTACTTTATAGATCTCATTATTAAAAACACCATAAAATAAATCAATTAAAACAAATTTCAAAACATTACTCTTTTACTATTTCAAAAAAACTGCTCTTAAACTGGGCCCCCCTAATTTCATGAAAGGAAAAAATAAATATTGAATGAAAGAGAACAATTTATTTCCTATAAAAACAATCATAAATAGCAAATTCAACAATTTTAATGAAATTTCAGGTGTTTAGTTACTTCAAAGGCATCTTACTTAAAAATATATAAAGTTATTTTTATTCTACAACAGAATTCCAAGAAGATGAGAATAAGTAA
>JAHWFO010029920.1:446868-457582 GCA_023313115.1 Rhysida immarginata
GATGGGACACTGGACTGCCAGTAGGGAATTGCATAAACTAGCCTACTACCTCAACCTTTCACTGCTATGCTGCAGCATCGTAGAGAACATAAGTTGAGGGGATCCGCTTTTGGTCACTTTCCTCTCGTTATTAGTTAGTGCAATTGAAAAGATTAAACATTGAATATTAAATATTTTAAAAATAAAATAATTTTCATTACTAAAAATAAAGTCCGATAAAATATTCATAGTTTAAAAAACATAAATATTTAATGTGTGTGTTTTAAAGTCTGGGTAAACAGGTCATTATGTTGAAATTTGACAAATTAATGGCTATTAAAGAATTTAAATTAATGAGTGAAAATTATGCAGCATCTTCTGTAAAGTTAATTTCAGATTCTAAATGTTAAAAATTGCCATTTTAATAGTGTTGAGGCTATCAAATATGCGTGAGACAAAAATGCGTTGGGAAAATACTTTTTTCATTAAGAAAATTGTTTTAAGGTTAGAATTGAATACAGTCAATACAGGCATTCGGAATACAAATTCGTGTAGGAAACAGTTTTGGGATAACTTTTACTGTTGTTTTTTTTTTTCTCCGATAAACATTCTATTTATTTATTTATTTATTTATATTTCCCCTCCTTTTTATTTACGAATCCCACGAGCCTTTCCCGATCACCCAGCCACCATTTCTTTTGCCTTTCAAGATTTCTCTTCCATTCTCCGGCGGCGTTGCCACTTGTAAGACGGCGGTCGCATTTTGCGTTGTTATTGGATCGAACGAATTCTTGTCACGGCTCGCGTTACCTCAAGATTGCTCGGGAACTGAGACGCCCAATGGTCCGAAATGAAAATATTAATTTAAACACTCGTGCAGAATTCGAAATGTTGCATTTCCTCGCTCACATGGCCCTGCGAACCCATCACTTCCCTCCAACACATACATGCCTCTTCTTTATTCCCTCCCTTTTGTATATTCACCACGCACAACCTTTACACCACACCCAGCAAACACCTTGTGCGCTTTGGCCACCTTTTGTTTATTTATTTCTGTTTTTATTCGTTGCGGGTTCGTACGAATGAACAATTAAGGATAATTAAAAATCTCGGCTATAAAATTAAAAGTAGTTTTAACATGCAATTATTTTTCGTAACAATTAACGCGTTTTGTTTCATTTGCAGCTTTTCTCTTCTCTCCTATACGCGCTGACTGGCTGCTGCGTGTTCCGTAATTCCCTCTTCTCACCCTTTTAGGGTAAATACGAATTTGCAACAATGGTTCAAGTGCACACTCGGGCCCCCTGTGCCCGCCATTTTATGCTCGCCTTTCGAGCGGAAAATCAATAATCGGCGCACCCGAGTCGAGAGAAGGGGGGAAGGGAAAAGAGGAGCCACCGTCCTCTTTCACGAAGCGTGGTTTCCATCTTCTGCTTTTGAGGTAGATGCGAGGAACTGCACATGCGCACGACCAGCACTATTCGTTATGGCTGTGAGAATTCAGGAAATTTCCACCGGAAGTGGAGACACTTCCTGCGCAAGGAATTCGGGGGGATGCGGGGATCAACGTCTACAGCCCATCTGTCCGGTGCCCAAACCATTCAGCTGGGAAATCGAAACTGAACTCCGGGGTTCCGTTAATCTGTGACGCCGTCGCCTTCAGGAATTTCCAATCAACTCTGATTTTACTATTTAAATTATATTGATGGTGGCTGCTCTTTCTTCGTGACGATAATTTTTGCGCAAACACACTTACATTGAAATTAATTCAGATATCTCAGCTTTAGGATTTCATTTCACGCAATTAATTCTGCGATGCGCTCTTTCGTGAAACGTGCAATTTTCACGGAGGAAATTTTTATAAAGATAAAGACAGAAGCTTCATAGATAAGCCGACCACTATTTAGATAACTGCAAATTAAATAAGAGGGATCTCCTTTGTATTGTAATCTTAGACTCATTTATCTGTTATCGTCACGTAATGGCAGCATGGCCCTTCGTCCCTCTCAGGACTCATCCGTTGATTTGATTCTCTCACCTCTTCATCATTTACAGTCCCTAGCGGTCAGATAGTCTCGAAGGGTTAAAGATCCAGACTGTTCATCAATTATCGCTAGGGCGTGGACTTATTTTCTTTGACTGACAGGGGTTTGCCTGAACAATTTTCTTCGCAATTGCCGTTGTTATGGAATGGTTCCTTTGTTGCATAAATTATATCACGCTCATTAAAAACAGAATTGTGAAAATGGTGAAAATGAAATCCTGAATTTGGTGGAGTTGTTTTCAGTGAAATTTGAAAGTAACAAATTCATATATCACATTTTGAACTCGCCTTTATATTTTTATCAAAACTATAAGCGTCACCTCCTCACCGTTATATTTTAACTTTTTCGACAAATAAATTTATGTCTTTTTCAGCTGAGCACGAAGTCAGCTTTCCATGACGAAAGACCTCGATGGCTTTGCTAGTAATAAACATGTTATATCACAGCTTCTTAATTTGTAATGAAATTATCTTCCCAAGTCCAAAATTCACAACGGAAAAAAACAAAACAAAACAAAACAATTTAATCAATTTAAATGTATTTCATGTTCCAGTGCCGTTGTAACTTTTGATTTGTGTTTTGAAAATAATAAATTTTTAAGTTAATTAGCCAAATGTACCAGAAGATTTAAAAGGTTTACAATCGTCATTTACTGATAATCGATTTCTAGTGCTCAAAAGAGAGCAAAATTCGATTAGGGAAATAACAACGGAAACAACATTGATTCAAAACATTATCCCTAATAGATAACCTTGGCTTAGAGTAAAGGGCTCAAGAGCTCTGGAAAGCGAACGTAGAAACTAAACAGAGAAGCCTGGTAAGAGGTCTGAAAGGGTTGAGATTGTAGTGAGGGGAGTGAAAGTTTAACCTGTTGAAATATTCCATTCAACTGCATTTGTGAACCCTTTTAGAACATGGGGGTCTCCTCGACCCACCCATCCACCCTTGTTGAAATGGTCACTTGCATTTCCACGAGAGGGCTCCTCCATAAAGAGAAAGGGTTGAAGTCTCCTCGGTGAAAAGAGCGAATGGGGAGAAAGGAGAGGAGAGGGAAAAAATGAGAAACTGCTGATCTGCTCTAAAGGAAATGGAAGAGGTTCCACCAAAGGACAGACGTGAGCTCTTTTGACTATGAAAGGCGTCTGTGCAAAAGCAGCTTAACTCACACGTGATCTTACATATTAAACAGGAAAAGAGAGAGTGAGCGATATAAGTACGAGTGGAGGGCTCTTTTAACGCTTTTAAGAATTCTCAGTGCGGGAAAACATCTAAAGTTTCGATTGATTTGCATAGTTTATGCGCTTCTCACTTTCTTGTCTCTTTTTTTTCGATAAGGATTCTTAGTAAGGAAGATTTATAAAAACTTTGAACAAAAAAAACAAAACAAAAAACATTTGCACTATTTCCTATTAAGACCGTTGTTTTCCATTAAGAGGTTTGAAAAACGTTCAATAACTGTGGAAAGGAAAACCTCTTGTCCACAAAAAGAATTTTAATTAAGCATATACGTATTTCGAACCCTTTAGGCTCATTATTCAATGCCATATTCAATACTCATATGGCATTGAATAATGAACCTAAAGGGTTCGAAATACGTATATGCTTAATTAAAATTCTTTTTTTGTGGACAAGAGGTTTTCCTTTGTTATTATTAAGAGGTTTGATAAAAAGAAGAAATGCTTTAATTTTATAGAAACCTAATTTGGCCACACGAGCAAACAATGAAACATAGTTGAAAGAAAAGCAAAATTAAAGTTGAAATATGTTTGTTTGAAAATTTTTTTATTGGACTAAAGTAAAATGTAAGCGAGTGTGGTATAAGTTAAATAAAAATAATAAATTTTGTCTGGCATTAGTAACATTTATAATGAAAAAAATTATTTGTGGTGAAATTTAATAATAGGATGTAGCAGTTTTCATTTATTTTTGAATTTTAGCATTTTGTTTATCGTTAATTACGCTATAAGGTTTTGAAAGATTCTAATAGGGATTGTTGACTTTCCAAAATAGAAAAAGAAAATTTGAGAGACAGCCAAATATAATGGCATGCCATATCAAAGACTTTCGTCGAAATGTTTCCAACAAGGTTTCTTCGTCGTACATAACAGCTTTTCATCGTCTTCGCATTACACACCGTCGTAAAAGCAACGCCATATTTCAATAAGACAGTAAAAGAAAATAAATAACAGACCCACTTATTATTTGGTTGGACTGAGAGGAAAAAAATAAAAGTCATCCTAAATTTGGTTGGACTAAGTTATATACTTTCATTCATGTTTGTTTCAGGGGCCTGTTTACTCGAAAACGATTAGTTGCGTGGAAAAATCGCACGAAACAAAATCTTTTATTTTTTTTCCCTTAGTAGCTTATAAAGGGGGAAAAACTTACATAAAGTTTCGTATAGATGGAGAGAATAGTTGTTCACTGTTTATTTTTTTTTTTTTTTAGAAAGAACTGACAATCAAATGAAATTATCCAGAACTGTTTTAAATGGGCTGCAAAGCTTATGTAAAAGGTAGAGAGATTGCCAGAAAAGTGACGTGAATTCAAAAGAGAAACAACATATCTTGAAGAATTACGCGAAGACTCCTTCAGGAAACGAACAGGAAGGAAGTTATTATACAGGGAAGAAAACGGTGTAATTGAATAAAATGCATCATCTCCTCTATGAATTCAAATTAAAAGCAGCGGTTTAAATTGTTTCACCGAATATTTGATGAGTTTCTGTTCGGGGTTGGCGACGTTGCACCCAACAGAACGTTGGATGGAAATGGCGCCGCCGTCGCCGCCGCGTTAAATCGTTTCCTTTTAATTGTGGCGTGGGGGCAAATCGCTCTTTTCCTTCCTGGAGGAAGGCAACCATTGGAGTGAAAATTTATTTTCCCAAAGCCTCGAAATTGAGGAGTTCCAAGTCACTCTCCCGGGAGCCAAAAGTATTTTACGCGCTCACCATCCGAGGGCCTCGAACGCTATTGAAGAGTGTCGAAAAGTTTAATTCCTTTTTCAGGCATTTTACTGTCGCTAGGCATTGCAAAGTTTGGAAGATCAGTTTAAGATTTAAAGTATGCAGTCCAACTATATTATTCATTAATGGGCTGTCTTATGTTTATTATTTAATTACTAAACAAATAAGTGTTTAGTGTCTTTTTATTTTTAAATGTTCGCGACATGTCAAAATTAAATACCGGAAAGAGTTTGCTCATAAAGCTGATTATGGTTAATGTCTGTGAGGTACAAACTCATTGTAAGGTTGTTTTTTTTCTATTTTTAATTTAGTCCAATTTTAACGAAATTTGCGAGTATTAGGAAATATCTTTTATTCGCGTTTCATGCTAGGCGTGAGTTAGGTTCTGTCCCAACTGTCTGTCCACATGAAACAGCTCAACTTCTACCAAATCGATTGTCCTTAAAATTCAGGATATATAAATAGAACATACGCCTAAGTTTCACTAAAGTCGAAGGAAACGGAGCTCTTGAATAGTTTTGAAAATCTGAGAGCTTTATGCAAAGGTTGAGGACATTGTTTTAATGGAAGAACACAGTGACGATTATTGCTATTCTCTTCTCTCCAGTTGTGAAATCATCGAAACGTAACTAATTTTATTATCGGCATAATCTTGCTAGTTAAGCTTTTGTTGAAGCTAATATTTTTTAATAGCGCAAAATCGTTTGGATGTTTCGGAATGTATTCTATGACTTGCACGGCAAAAGTGCATCTGTCAATTTTATTTTATGGACATTGGTAAATGTTTACATAAATAAACATATTTATTATAGGGGCTTGCAAAGCATTTTCTAGGAAACTGTCGTGCGATTTTTATGACAAAAAATTCCTTAGATTTTCTCTTTTTTAAGGAAGAGACATAATGAGAAATAGGAGATTTTATTTGCCGAACAAACATCAGAAATGTTCTTGCGCTTCCTCGTATGAATGACATCGTTTATTTTTGAGGGAAAAAAAAGAATATTCGCAAGCAATAAAATTTTATCGCTTTTTCGAAAAATAAATAGGAATAAAAACTTTTTTTTTTTTTCCAAGAACATTCGTTTTGGGGGGAGGGGTCAAGACACGAGACGAATTGGAAGAACAGATCGATTCTGGGACCCCCCCTTTGTAGATGAATTGTCCCCATTACCATCATATGATGCTGTCGAATTGATGGAATCATTTTCAATGAATTTTCAATTCTCACGGGTCCTTCATTTCCGTTATACGGGGCTGGATGTCAGGCATCACCATTATTGGGTGGGGGTTGGTGTCTGGGAGGGTGGAGGGGTTCATTAAACACATGGAAAACAAGTGGAAGATCAGGAAAGAAATATAAAATGACAAAAGCAAAAAAACCACGTGTTATTGTTCGTGAGAAAGTGCTAGGAAAAAAAATAATGGAATTCACAGAAGATTTCAAATTGTGATGAGGTTTTGGTTCGCAAAAGGGAAAATGTCTGCCGAAAGAGATTTCAGGTTGGAAGAAAATTGCATGAAAGAGAGAGAGAGAGAGAGAGAGAGAGAGAGAGAGAGAGAGAGAGAGAGAGCTTCAGCTTCGTCTCCTTTTACTTTTTTTATTATTATTTTTTTCTTTCCTCGAAACGATTCGGTCGGAATCGCTTGTAAAGGGGGTTTTCTTTCGAAGCCCTGTCGCCAAAGACACGACGACGAGTAGGAGATTGGGTCGTCGAAACGAAACAGAAATTGAAGGGCGTTAAAGGTGGAGGGAGGCTTGGAAAACAAACGAAACGCCCGGTTAAATCGTTGAAGTTCAGCGAAGCATCATCAGACGGCGCCACCGTACGGAGCTTCGTCTCTGAATAGCTCTCCTCGGTAACAATCTCGTTGCGCCGGCGCAAATAATTCCCACCGCTTGGAATGCAGAGTCAAGTAGGTGCCAGATGAAAGGGGCACCGACACGAACTGTTGAGCTGGAAGGGCAGAAATCACATTAGGAGGGAAAGAAGTCAAACACCTTTGATTGCATAATATTTTCGTGTCCTGGCTTATATGAGGCCATTTTCAAAATTTTCAATCTACCTTGCTTAATTTTATGTCAACATCTGTTGCAAGTGTTAACATATCAATTAATTAATCCTTGATTATCACTTGGTCTGAGTACGTATGAAGTTTGGTAATTAAAGTAAATGGGACGAGATTTACAATGAATTGCCTTTTCCCAAACGAACGATCGAAGCCATCAACAGAGATTGGTTCAAATACGCTCCGGCGATCTTCCCCTTTCTTTTCTTTAACTCTGGCAAATAGAATATACACGGGATATGCAAATTATTAGGAGCACTCAATAATGGTAGAGCGTGCGCTGATCTCACTGAAGTAAACAATTGTGATGTAAAGGGGATCTCACTGAAGTAAATCTGCTTTAGCAGATACGAAAATATTGCTGGCTTCCTGTGAAATTGGAAAGATTTGTGATTTAAGCAACTTCGATAAGGGATCATAGTAGGAGTTCTTTGTGCGAATATCTCATATAGATGGGAAAACTTTTTTCCTGAAATCTATATGATGAGTTTTCAATGAGTGGTCCGAAAAGTGAAAACGCAAGAAGCAAATGAAAACATCTGATCGATAAAAGGAGTGAACATCGACTACAGAAGGTCATAAAAGGGGCAAACGTAAAACCATTCGCCAAATAACCGCTCAACACAATAGCGGTAACCAGAAAAATATTTCTGCTGATACCACTCGCTGCGCAATGTCACGAATGGGTTTTAACAGCAGGCGACCCATTGGAGTCCCACGGATCCCTGCTGCAAATCGCAAAATTCTTCTACAATGGGCACGACAACACAAACTGGAGCGAAGCCGACTGGAACAAGATATCCTGGTCCGACAGGTCACGATACCAATATCAATACATATCAACGGGAGGCATCAACAGAATATGGCGTCAACAGCATGAAGCAGTAGACCACAACTTAATGGTGCCGACTATTCAAGCTGGTGGAGTTATGCTCTGGTGTATGTTTTTTTCCGAAGACTCTTGCTCCATTAAAATCCATAGAGCAATCTTTTAATGCTAAGCGCTATCCCAGCATCATTGCTGATCAAGTGCATCGCCTTCCAGTAGGATACCACTCAATGCCATAAGGTACGAATTGTCATAGAATGGTTGGAGGACCATAATAGAGCCTTCCAAGTGCCTCCACAATAACTGGATGTTAATCCCAAGGAACGATCTAGAAAGAGCTGTTCAAAGCAGATTCCTCCTCCAGTGAATGAACGCAAAATCCTTACACTACTTGGTCGGAAATATCGTGTAGCAGAACGTTTTATGAACCTAGTTTCTTCTATACCACATATAATTGAAACAGTTTTGAAGATCAATGGTATCCAACGCGCTATTAGGTTGTTTTCCTAATAATTTGCCAGATCAGTGTATGTACCCACCCTCCCCCTTTATCTCTGCAACTTTCTATTCAGTCGAAAAGTTTTTGAATCCACCCTTGGCTTCTGCGGGAAAAAGATTCGAATATCTCTCCCTAATCATCTCGGCGTATGAAGACATCTGCGTGTTCTTTGAGCTTCTTGTAGCTGCTTTATATACGTTACATATAGTGCATATTTAATGCAAGTTCTATCTATAGAGCTGCAGTACAAAATTAAATGTTAACATGTTTTTCAGAGTTTTTTTTTATTTTTATTTTTTATAATTATTGCTTCGCAAATTGATGATTTGTTGCACGTATTTTTTAATCGAAGTTGCTAAAACATAATCTTATTTAATAAAGAAAAAAATAATACGGGTCTATAAATGGAAGTACATTGACATGTACTCAACATATGACCATAGAGTTGAATTTGGAAGTACATTTATGGTGGGATGTGCGTGTGGTCTCGAATAATCCTCAGAATTTATACATATCAGTTCTTAGAATTTCTGAGAATCTGAAACGACTTCTTATCATTATAGTTGGATTTTTTTTTTTTTATTAAATAACTTCGACGTTATTATGATTTGGACAATCTCCAAAGTAGTGACTGTGCTTCTGCGTCGATAGATGCTAACAGATGCTATTGGATTCGTCTGAATTGTTTCAGTTGAACAATTCTCTAGACAATTTATTTATTTAAACTATGTGATTTGATTTCTAACTGGTAACCGTCCATTTAGGTACCTTCGGTGTAAAAATTTATAATTGCTTCAAAGTAAGTGCTTGTTATACTTTTTTGCTTTTGTAAATTTAAATAAAAATACGAATTGGTTACATTTAGTTATTTTTGATATATAATTATAAATTTAAAGCTTTTCACAAGTATTTGCGGCGCTTTGCATTTTAACTTATCGAAGACCTATTTTAATTTATTAGCAGTTAACAGCGGAGAAAGTGTTAAATAAATTGTTTTGATAAATTACTGCGATATTCAGCAGTTTTCGATTAATCAAATTTGGATCGCAATCTAGTCGTCTTAATTTCATTTGAGCACATACCGTAAGATAATTTTTATTATAATTTTTTCTTCAGTTACTATAATTTAGAATCCTGTTCAGATTTTCTTGTCACTTCGGTCCTTTAGTTCGTCCGTTGTCCGTTTTATTTCCCCTTGGTGTTCTTATTTCTGCACGGAAATAACTCTTCCATTACAAGAGAGATAAAAATATGACGCGTGGTTTATTCCGAGCCACAGTAGGTAGATGGAAGGCCTGATCTCTCTCTTTCTTTTGACATAAAAAAAAGAAGAAGAAAAGTGGTTTCACTCTTGTTCTTTTGCGCGAATCTCAGTTGCAAGAAGCCATTTTAAGGCTGGACGGGGTTTCAAGAAAAGGCTACGGATGGAATGAATAAAAAAGAAAGGAAAATAACTTTTAAACGTTTTTATTGTGGACAGACGTTACCATTGTCATTATTACACGAATGCGCATTTTTCAGTGTTGTTAAACCATTTCAACGAGTTTTAAAAAGGAAATGAAAAAAAAAATGCTCAGAGAAAGAAAAAAAGTGTCATTATATCGTCTTGGTCGTAAAATAAAAGCTTAATTCTCTCTTTTCTCAAATTTTTTTTTCGTCTTCCGACGAGACATAATCTTGCCAGAATCCCCTTTGTGAGGGTTTTTCATCAGCGACGAAGCTCCCCACGGCGGCTATTTATACTTTCTGTTTCGCTCCGCTGGAAGTTCCGCTTTCCGTCACCAGGATGGGCTCAGCGGGCTTGGCCGCCTAAATCATTGTTCTCCCATTGTGCATGCGATGGCGCTCTCTATCTATACGCAGCAATCTTGATTTTTTGTTGTTGCCGTTTCCCCCCCCCCCTCTTTGCCTATCCTCCATGACTCACTCACTCACCCGTTCTGCTTTTATATTTGCCTTAAATTCCGTCGGTGACGACGGCGCTGCTGAGTTGTTGTTGTTGTTACCTCTTTATATCTAAAATTATAAAAATGCTGTAAATATTTTTTTTTTCCTTTCTGGTTGGTGTCGTTCCTTTGCAGTCGGAGGCGGTTTTAAAAACACCGTCTTGAATAAGTGTGACCCTGAACGATGGAAGCTTTTTTCCTGTCGTTTAAAATATAAAAGTCCGTTTGTTGTCTAATTTCATTGGATGAAAAAAAAAAAAAACCTACCCCCGAAATTTCTTTTTCTTACTGAATAACAATATTGACCGGGTTTATTTATAGGCCCCACGCAGGAATTCTGTGAAACTCAAGTTATCTTTTTCTTTCTGAATCCTGTTTTTTTCC
>JAHWFO010029920.1:466954-481404 GCA_023313115.1 Rhysida immarginata
AGATTATAAAAATTTTCTATAAGAATAAAGACTTAAAAGCATTTTCAAACAAGGTATCGTTAACAAACGCGACAATTACGAGCAAATTTCCAGATTATATTCGAGGTTTTATAATAATAATAAAAAATTGTACCAGAATAATGATAAAAATTCAAAACTTAACTGTTAATCGAATAGAAAGAAAGCGCTTCTAACGAGTGAAATAACACGAGACGGTGGAAGCGCATTCGCTTTCACTTCGAACTTTGATTACTTTTGCCTCAGTCTACTCTAATGATAAGTTTAATTAATCTCAAAAACAAGTTTAAAATATGTTTTTGTAAAATATATCCGGGCCGATATCAGTGTCATATTTTTACTTGATATTTGTTTCTCTTGACTTTATTGCCAATTTCTTACAAAGATGATCAAAAATGAGATTTATTTTAATCAAAATCATTGATTTTACTCTTGAGTCGTTCCTTATAATTTTCTAAAACATTTTTGAAGAAAATATTTGTATTGCCCCGAAAAAATGTCTTTTTATTTACATTATGAAAATTTAATCAAATATTTATTTTCTGTTTTAAAATTGTGCTTTCAGAATTTCTTGACTTTGTTTATAACTTTAATTTACTTAAGCTCCAACACCAAAATCTTACTCGAATTTCTAACGATGTGTAATCTCCTGATTCCCTTTTGTGAATATGTAAAAGGTACGAAAAAGGAAAACTTTATTCGAACAAATGTCTAAAACTATAATTTATTCCTGCTTGAACTCTTTATGTGTGTGTGATACAAAGGAAAGCAAGATATTACTTAAGCAAAGACAAATGTGACAAAGATTCAATTTTACTTGTACAAGTGTATATATAAACATATATATATATATATATAAATATATCCCTCATGTCTTTGGACTTGTTTCATTTGTATTAAACGATTTTTTTTTAAGTTTTTATAGATGAAAAACGCTCTTGGACGCTTATTCTGTAAAAGTGCTCTTCATTTCTTGTTTGTAAAACTATGGTTACCAGAGACGAATCTATTCTATACTTTCATTATGAAATGACTGCATTTATTTTCATCAAAACGATTCCATCTCATATGTAGATTTTATCATTTATATTACCTATGTTTGGTTGTTTTGATTTTTTAAATATATAGTCTATATATTAAGATATTAAAAAAAAAACTTGAATCAAACAATGCAATTCTTTTCCAATAAATTTTTTTAATGAAACGCATAGTGACATTAATTTCAGCTGTTTGTGTGTAACGAATGACTGGAAAACATAATTTTGCAACATTTCATCATCACGAAGATTGAAGTCTGGTCATTTCCGTTGTTGCAGAATCCGAAGTCTTGTTGGTAAGTATTAAAAGATACAAAATATCGTGAAATAATAGCATTATATCGGTATATAAATCTGGACTGTAATGGGGAAAAAGATTAATCTTTAAAAATTTGAATTTCTTATGCCGAGTTTGTAAAAGTGGCGAACGTTACGTAATTCCTAGGCTATATATCGCTGCCCATTGGTGGCATTGTGTATATTGCAAGCGCCAAAAATAGTTAAGCATATCAGTCTGACATAATGAAGAAATGGAGAGAAAATGCCTATAACATCTTTTTTCTGCTTAATTTAAAATTTAATCTAAAACGCAGAGTTTAAATGTCAGTGCATGCCCAGTAAACGAAACTAAAAACATGATAAACTTGTTACTAAGAGCTCCTTAATTTGGAAATATAGGCTAAATTAGAAAAAAATTCTGCTGAAATGCGTATAATTTGAGTAGATTTTTCGTTCCGCTAGAATAGATTGTCACGATAATTTACTGCACTTGGATTCGATAATTGGATTGCAATTCGAAGACCCGTATATTTGCTGATGGTATCAGGAATTACTCCAACTAGATTGTTAATGATTATCTCAAATGCTGTATTTGCAGTCTATCTTTCAGACATGCAATCTGTGTAAATTGTTTGATAATTATGGTATATTCAGTCCAGTAAATAAGTTTTCATTTTCAAGCCCCTTAACGAAACTAATTTCAAATTAAGAAAAAGAAATGTAAGCGATTTAAAGTTTTAATGATTATATATAGTTTAAAAACAACAACCACAACAACAACGAACCAACACTAATGGGCTTCAGATTATATGATTATGCCTGCTTTCAAATAAATGTTCATCCTCGAAACTCCTCCAATAATTTACGATTTTTGATATTGTATTTTGTCAATTTCATAACTGCCATTTTGGTTTATGTAAAGATAATCATAAGGCTAGGACATCGGCAATGGCACTCTTGACTTGTCCCCTTTTAGTCCTGATGTTAGGTTGCTAATTATGATTCGATTCTTATTATGGAAGAAACAGTATACACAATACCCTTTGCTAAAACACAGTTTAAGTTTTTAAATATCTCGATAAATTATATGATGTAGCACCTGAAGCGTTATAGAGCATAAATTTTTTTTGTCTATTCATGCGCTATAGTACAATCAGTTCTTTTGCAGTGAAAAACTATAAATTCTAATGGATGACATTCCATTTATAAAAATAGGGAGAGATTTTTATTCCTTTATGTCGTGGATTATACGGCAGTCTCAAAATCCACCAGAGCTTTTGCTATGTTTGTTAATTCCGAATGTCTGATTTATTAGCATCTGGGAGGTGCAGAGTTGGCTTGACGAGTATTAGAGGAAATTGAGAAGTTAGTTGAGGTAGTAGTTAGTAAAGACCTATTGATAGTCATTGTTCCGTGTGAGATTCAGTTTTTTCCCCTTCCTTTCTTTATGCAGTAGAGGTTTTATTCTACTCGTGTTCAGAAATTTAGGAACTATTCAGTGATCGCCGAGCGCGACTAACTTGCGAAGACGATTTTAAAAAGTTTTCACAGGTTTATTTTAAAAGTTTTCATAAAACTAAATGAAAACGAAGTAATATTGTGGTTTTCCCCTTGGAAAGATTTAACCCGGATATCAGTAAGATTAAATTTCATTTCAGAAATGCTGTCCAAACGTTTTCGTCACTTTATAGTTGCTAGCCTTGTCTGTAAAGGGAGGGAAAAACTCAAGTACTAGATACATGTTTCATAACACTTCTGTCTTTTGTGGTTTTAAGTATTTCCTTCTTTTACAGTTTGTTTCATTCCACAGGTCGTTCTTATATTACTGCTAGCTTGGTCGTCTATCGCGAACTGCCCGGCATTCATCTGCGCCAAATAGAAAGAAGGTCTCATTATAAGGTTTTCTTTCATCAGTAGTATCAGATGTTTTAGGTTTGCGATATGTCTGTCTGCGAATTGATTTTTTTTTTGAAACGAATGAACGATTTTCACAAAACATTCTTTTTGCCAATAGATGAATCTAAACCAGGGCTTGGGACGAGTTTGATGGTTGAAATCTGTTTTATGGTCTAACGGTGATCGTTACAGATTTTCAATTCCAAGAAATGGCATGTGATAACATCAATCATTTCGTATCGACGAGTCCTGAAGGAAAACGACGTCATATTTTGTTTAACATTTACACATTGTTGGTTCTGGCTTGGAGCATGCGTCCGCTTTGTTTCGCTTCGTTTGTATTTTGCGCTTGCTTCGTTTCATCAACAGGCGGGAAAATGTGGGAACGTTCCCAAATTCATCAAGAACTTATGAAAATATTGTAAAGGCACTCTGCTGCCTCGTTTAGTTTTCAAAATTAATTGAATGGGATTTCCTCGCTATCTGTTGTAACAACATTACTAGTGAGCCTCTTCAACGGCCCAGTATCTTTATAAAACTATTTGTCGCAGATATTTTACTGCAATTCACATCGTAAGTATGTAAATCTGTCTGTACAGATTGTGGGCGAGTTATTCAGTTCGCTTATTGCATACTAGAATTCCTATTTTGTACTTAAGAAAATGGTACTTCGAATTTTATCGGAAACGAATGAAAAAAGAAAAATTTCCAGCCCTACTCGTTAGCAACATTGGAGTGACCAGGTATTATGGTAAGAAAATTGCGCATGGCTATTATTTTATTAATTCATTTATTCATTTTTTTAGATGGTCTCTTGCGTTTTATTCTTATTTTTCTCGTTTATAAGGTTATTCAAGCAGAAACCCTTCTTTGTTGGCTACGCCAGATTTGATTGCATCTGCATCCCAGAAGAATACTCTAGTAAGTCCTAAAATACAAGGGCTATGGATTCTTGTAATAATTTTTTTTTAAGAAGCATTCTTCTCTGAATTGGCATATTTATTCTTCGTGTAATTTAATTTTATGTTGTTAATGGTATTTTCTTAAACAATCTTGTCAGTAGAAAATTGCGTATTAATCATACCGGGTGGCGCAAAAAAGGTGTTAGAAAGCTTTTGTCTACTACGACATAATATGAGGTTATAGATTCTTGTTATATGCTGTAACAGATATCCTGAAATTTAATGCAGAAGGTTTTCAAAGTGATTTCCATCTGCTACAATTAGTGTGTATAGCCTTGAACGGAATTCCGTGGTGACTCTCTGAAGAACATTATCGACTGCACGAATCTCTCTGGAAATGTAATGAGAGACATCAGTGAGTGAACTATAGAATGTTCAGAACTACAATAGAACAGTATCACGAGGAAAATCATTTATGGCGTACGATTAAACCACAGTAGACAAAAACTTTCTAACGCCTTTTTTGCGCCACCCGGTATCAGATACACTGTAATATCCAATAACTTAAAAATAGATGGAAATAGAGGTTGCGGATGTTGTTCTTTTCTATCTCCATCTATTTGAAAAAAAAAAACTTCTCTATTCTTGACTAGGATAAACCAGAAGACTAATTCGACTTCAAACTGGATGGGGGCCGAAGATTTCCAGAGGGTCACATCAAACACTCTTCACCGAATTGAGGATTGGAATCTCATAAACGAATTCATATACAAAATTTTAAATGTTGGATATTTTACTGTTTCAATTAGACTATTTTTCTTAAAAATAAATTTAAAGTTATTTTCTGTTTATTGAAACTGTATTTTTCTAAAATAAATTTATTTTCATAAAAACATTTATTCGTGATCAGTTATTGTGAGAAAACAAGATAATTTTAATATCTCAATTTTGAAATTCAGCGTGAATACTAATTAAATTCCGAAATCTGTCTGTCGAACTGTTAAAATAAATTAACTATGGGCCATAATTTAAAAAGAATTTATAAATTTTAACAATCATTCTTAAGTAATGATTTTTCAAATGAAAAATGGAAGGAAAAATTCTGCGACCCGGATTCGAACTAGAAACCTCGACTATCATGGCCGACGCCTCTACCAATTGGGCTATCGCAGACACCACAGACAGCCAACCTGTCTCAAGGTGTCTTAAAGACAACCAAGTAGTCACGGTTGAAAGCCCAATGGGAGACGGGAACCTGGCCCGCAGATCGAGAATTCTTAAGCTAAATTTTTTTTTCTCGTTATCGTGGTTTCCGTATTCAAAAGTGCAGCCCATTTCGCACCTATTCGCGGTCATACAGAATCGCAAAAATACACAGAGGGCATGTGAATGTTTTATTCACTTTTCACCTATCTGTTGTATCGTCCTGGTACAGCCAATCGGAAGCATTTTCATTCGGTAATTGGTGATCAGTAGAACGCAGACGCAAATTTTTTTTGTAAAACAAGAAGCCTAAAATACTGTTATAAACAAGCAAGTATAGTAACGGCTTTTCAAAAATTGTACTTTTGTGATGTTTTTATGATAATGGAGTAGCAAAGTGCGTACAGAAGCGGGTCCGCGAATACCCACTTTTTCCTGTACATCAATGGAACCGTCCGCATCTTTTTTTCCAGAAACAAAAACAATTTCTTCAAGAAAATTCATGCCAAATTTGAAGTCATTCTGACCAATAGATCCGGTTACAGAGACTTTATATGTGAACGCATTCTGTATTTAGTCAAAGATTTATTGAATGAAACTCTATACCTTTCTAATGTTTATTCAATCAGTTTGTTTAAAAGCCCTCCCACGTGGAATAAAATATTTAGCAAAAATATTTGTTTAATTATGAAGTACTGAATAAGTATTTTGTCAACATGTTGTATTCTGTATCTGTTGGTGCTTAGTGGACGGAGATTTGATCCATTTCTTTATATAAAGACATGGGATGACTGCTCTCAATATTCCAGCTTAAACTTTTCTTTTTAACCAGGGCTTTACCAATTAGTAAAGGGCAAAGTATAAATTAGATAAACCGAGAGACTGTAGATAATGGTAATAAAGAATAGAAACCAACCTTTTGTCCACAAAAAAAAAATTTATTAGCCCGGATGCACATTTCGGCTACCTTATAGCCATCAATCAGCAGAATACAGATATTAAAAATTTACTCGATTTAAAAACAGTAATTTAAAATGACATAACCAATGAACAAACAGAGTAAGTTTGTAATAGAATAACATCATCCAACAAGCCAATCATTAACAATTTTGAGATTGACAAGCAAAGAAAGATTGCTTGTATTACAAAAGTCTGTGATAGACGTTAATCGATTGAACACAAAAGCATCTCGTTATTAAAACATTAGTGGTACTCGACTAAATCAGTATTCTATTATAGGGATTATTTTAGCTTTTATGATGATGGCCATTTCGCGTCTTGTCAGAAATTTCCTTAATTTCCTCATTAAGTAGGACAGACTATATAAACGCTGTATTAACGTCTCAATGTGATCCTTGAACATAAAATTTTAAGAGTCATTCGGATAAAAATTTAATCATCGGACTTTTCTCGTTTACTTTTGGAAAATTTTTAAATTCTAATCTTATCTTTATTAAAAGTTAACCCGTGCCCCGTAGACCAGCATTTCAGAGTGGAAAGTCCACTTCGATTTCCCCTTTCGGGAGTAAGTATTATCTGGACGGCATGATTTTTATAAAAATATATAATCTACGTTTAAAAGCAGTAATATTTGCGTATCCTAACTACTATGAATAGGTTTGGGCTCTAAACAAGGAACATTAAAAAACTTACAACAGAACGGTTATTAACTTTATCAGTTATTTTTTGTTCGAAATTATAATACAGGGTCGAGTCACTGAATTATTTATTCACACGGGAGGGAGGGGGATAAACGTCAGTAGCGGCAAGAGTCGTTTGCCCCCCCCCCCCCCGGCCCCCTTTCATTTCTATTGCGCCCCCCTAATAGGAACAGTGTCATGCGCCCCCACCCCCCTCCGTTGCGGGGGCTATGGCTACGCCGCTGATAAACGTGTCTGTTAGAAGACATATATATAAAGGAAGTTTCAGAGGAACAGTTCGTACAACAATAGTCGCAGTCATGGGTAAATCACGAGACCTTGAAAAAGGTATGATCATCGGATACCGTGCAAAAGCTGTACGAACCTGTACGTCAATGTATCGACGGCAGCATTTCGGAAACCGCAGCTTTCGTGAACTGTTCGCATAGTAACCGTAGTGAAGGTGTACAATGAATGGAAGAATGAACAAGATGTGCATTCCAAGCGTGCAAACTGTGAGCAGCGCTTGCGCACCTTAGAAGAGTGACCGACGCACAGTGGGACGGTTGTAAAAATATCGACTTAAAATTATAATTCAACTTTTTTTTTTTACATTTTAACTTAGAAATTGGTGTATTGTTACAAATATATGAATAAATAATTAAAATTTAAAAATAAATTATGTATTAGCAAAAAAAATTTAGGCCTAATAAAATAAAAATCAACTAAAAAGCAAACAAACCAATGATTTTTATAAAACTACACTAATTAACTAATAAAATTGTTGTTGTTATTGATTATTATTATTATTATTATTACTTAAAAATAATATTAAAATGAAAAAAATTTTTATGAGTTTTTTTAAAGATTATAACGCAAGTAAGCACTTTTTACAATGTATCTGTTAACGAAATTTTTAATATAATCTTTACTATCAAATAAAAAAATCAAATCACCTTTATCTTGATCAAGAATTATTTTTCTGAAATTAACTGAATTTTATAAAATAGAAAAACGATTTCCTTACGTAAATTAGTAAAGAAACGCAACATGCAATAAAACTTACCCTCATAGCACCTCGCTCCCATCAGAAACCACTTCACAACAAATATAAACGCTTGTAACTCGCGAATGAATGAAAATGGGTGAATGGTGGTGAGTAATATTAAAGTTCATAAGCCATATAATTATTTGACATTAAAATAATTCGTTTATGTGCCGGTATGTCGCAGTATGAGTTATTTGATTTTCTCCCATGCACGCCCTATGGCAAACTCATCATTCAATCCTTTATAGCAGCAATACGGATGGCCAAAATTATTTAATATTTCACAGAAATAGTGCCCAAATCATGCTCTTTAATGTGCAACAAAAATCAAAAAAAATAATTTTGAGTCGATTTTTTCTTAAACGTGCCATTGTGCGACGCGCTACCGTCGATACATTGACAGCCCAAATGAACGAGGAATGCACCAGAAAGCTATCGAGAACAAATGTGCAACGCAGACGTCTGGTTTCAGCACCCATGTTGACAAGAAACGACTTGGGTTTGCACTGCAGTACAAACATTGGACCCTAGACCAGTGGAAAAAGGTTGCATTTTCCGATGAGTCACATTTTCTACTGCATCGTATCGATGGGCGCTAGCGTATCCGCCGGGAGACATCCGAAAACAAACTACCCGAAACCATTGTTGGGCGGCAACAAGCTGGAGCAGGTCTAGGACATGTTTTCGTGGCATGTTTTAGGTCCATTACTTCCTCTGGAAGGTACTGTCAATAGCTGTGCTTACTTATCTATCGTTGCCAGGTGCATCCCTACATGACAACTGTGCATCCGAAAGATGGCATCTATCAACAGGATAATGTCACATGCCACGTGGCCAAAACATGCTGTGCATGGTTCGAGGAGCATGAGGACGAATTCCACTTATTAGGTAGATGGTCATAATTCAGTGACTCGACCCTGAAATAAAGCTAAAGGTCTTCTATGAGTGTGATTAAATATTACTTATAATGCAACAAAAGCAAACAACAAAAGATACATTTCAAATAAGCGTCCACCAAAGAAAAATAAAATCATTCTATTCGAGTCCGCACACTTCTTTTTAACTTGGGTTGTCAACACCGACCAGGACAGGACTACTAAAAAATATAAAATAATTACACTCTTTATCGTGAATTCTTTCTTGCAACAGTCCTTCTCCTTTAATACGTTTGACAAATGGACTAATCTTCCTATACATTTAAGATATATTATCATGTGCTGCAATGCTCGTGAATGTGTTAATCATATCAAACAAGTTAGTAATGTTATTGTAGATTTACAGGTAAAAATGGATTATCTACTTATGACCTCTATCCCATAGGGATGCACTATAAATAAATAATAATAAATGTAGTGAAGTAAAATCGTTGTTTTTTTTTTCCAAAATCCAGGACATTAACGATTTCCGGATATCTCCGATGGATGTTAGAAACTAACACTTTTTTCCAACATCCATCAGTAAAAAGTGAATGCTGAATATCACTGGTCGATTACACTGGTCTACAGTGGAAAAGTATTCGAAACAATTTTAACTAATTTCTGCTTGTCTACCCATGTAAAAGGTGGATGTCACCACCATTCTTTAAGTTTTGCAAGAGTTGATAAGTAAAAGTCATTTATTAGTTTAAGTTTTCACGATATCTTATATTTTCCGAATTTAACGATTCTACCCTCATTGAACTTGATAAAGCTGATATTTATTTAGTTAGTTGGCAACAAATGTTAAAAATATTGTTTTTTAGTGCTAACAATGCATTAGAATTACTTAAAAATATATTCTTGACAGTGCTCTCTCAAAGTCAGCCAATTCATCAACACGTGACTCGGAGATTCTCGCGGACAGCTCGCAAACAGAGGGATTCTCGCGGACAGACAAGAGCCTTATATGCTAGACATGTCTCGAAAATGTCTAAATAATCCCGACAATTTTTGTTACATTTGTGGTGAGGTGATATTTAGTAAACAAAGGTGTTCTATATCGCCTACAATAAAAAAAAGCCTATTCTTGCTACTTTAACGAAGACATAAAACACCAGGATAAAAGCTGAGTTCCACATTTCTGCTGCAATCCGTGTGCTACAGGTTGGAGAAATTGCCTGAGTGGCAAAAAAACATCATTTCGTTTCGCTGTGCCAATGCAATGGCGAGAATCGACAAATCACGTAACTGATTGTAATTTCTGTCTGACAACTCATATTTGGAAAAGGCAATGGTGTTTCTAAAAAAAAAAAAGAAGAACGCTATAGTGTATCCAAATATACCACTCGCCCTCTACCGCACAGCAATCTTCACCCAATTCCGAAGCGTCCTAACATTGGCGACGACGAAGATGAATTCACACCTACTTCACCATCAATTTCCTCAATGTTAGAATACGAAGTACCTAGTACATCATCACAGCCACTTAAGATAACGCAAGCTGAATTAAATGATCTTGTAAGGGACTTAAAATTGCCAAAGAACAAAACAGAACTTCTAGGCTCGAGACTGCAACAATGGAACTTTTTAGAAAGTGTTGTGACTATAACATCTTTCCGTACTAGATAAAAAGAGTTGACGCAATATTTTGAAATGGCTGAAAGTTTAGTTTTTGTAAAGATGTCAGTGCTTTGATGGGAGCCCTTAACATTACATATAAACAGAACGAATGGAGACTTTTCATAGATAGCTCTAAGTTAAGCTTAAAAGCTGTTTTGTTACATAACCGAAATATTTTACCTTGGATTCCTATTGGTTACGCAGTCCATATGAAAATATGAAAACCCTTTTGCTGCGGATTAAGTATGATCAACAACAATGGCAAATCTGCGGAAATTTGAAAGTCGTAGCTCTGCTGCTTGGATTACAATTAGGCTACACGAAATTTTGTTGCTTTATTTGCGAATGGGATAGTCGTGATAGAAAAGAGCATTATAAAAAAAAAAAAAGGTGTAGCCTCATCGTCAGTCACTTCAACCTGGGCAGAAAAATGTTAAAAAGGACCCTTTAGTTGACCCACAAAAAGTGTTACTTCCACCATTGCATATATAACTAGGGCTGATGAAGAATTTCGTAAAAGCAATGAACAAAAATGGAGCTGCTTTTCACTATCTTCGCCAGAAATTTTCAAGCTTAAGTGAAGCTAAGATTAAGGAAGGTATATTCGTCGGTCCTCAAATAAGATATTTATTTCAAGATGATAACTCTGACTTTGTTTTGGAAGGTAAAGAAAAAAAAGCCTGGGACGATTTTCGCCTTGTCGCAACTAACTTCTTGGAAAATAAGAGGAGTGACAACTATGCTGAACTTATTGAAAATATGTTATCGTCATACTAAAAACTGGGTTGTAACATGTCCTTGAAAATCCACTTTTTACATTCTCATTTGGACTTCATTCCGGACAATTGTGGGGCTTTTAGCGATGAACATGGGGAACGCTTCCATCAAGACATCGCATACATGGAAAAACGATATCAGGGCAAGTGGAACGTTTCAATGTTGGCGGATTATTGTTAGACTGTTTGTCGAGATGTCATAGAAGCAGAATTCAAGAGGGCAGCGAAAAAACCACGTCGCAATTCTGCTAATGAATAGAAGAACCATATGATTTCTGTTAATTTTTGCAAAAGACTTTTTGTTTTTCTAAAAAAACGGAAACTAATTTTAAAATATAATTATTATTTTTGATTCAGCAGTGAAAATGAATGAAAAAAGCTACTTTACCTGAAGAATTCTTTTTTTACAGTCAAATTTTGTAGACCAGTGTTATTGGAAATAGTCAAATTTCCAGCTTTGGCAGTGACATTCTGTGGCTCTAGAGACTCCAAAATAAGGAATTAAGACATTAAGGCACTTTTTCTACGCCAATTGTTCGCAAAATTTTAACCCAAGACTCCTCCAAAATGAGCCTCACGGTTGTTTCGCCGTTACCTATAACAAAGGAGAAACTAAAATATCGTCGGAAGCACATTCATAGTGAGATTATCCATGAAATCGCAACTGCGGCTTTTCGGTGCCTGTCAAAATGTGAAAAAAACTAGTAGGGCAACAATTTTACTTTGGCAATCCAAAGTGAATTTCATAACTGAGACAAAGGGTGGCTTCATCAAATAAATATTTTTTCCCGGCACCAAGCAGAACCACTGGTGCCAAGGAAAGCTGTATCGAGGAGCAACCGCAGTCCGAAATTAGACGTCAGGATTAACACAAGCGAGAAATTGCTAGCGTTGCTACTTCTTGAATGCTCCTTTCCAGCAAGCGTGATAATCGTAATTTGTAATAAATGGCGAGAGAAATGTGCGGTTTTACAGTCCACGGCGAGAATAACTAACTGCATAAATGTGAAAGAGAACGAAATCACGCGCGAGCAGCACAACAACCTTATGGTCAATTATTAAGATACAAATATGTGCCAAGAAAGACAACAATGAGAAGCAAAAGAATGCGCTTCAACAAGAGAGAGAGAAAAAGGGAAGTAAAATCCCTTCTCCCTACTTCCTTCTCCCTACTTCTCCCTTCTCCGTGCAATATTAACGTGTATTTAGAAGAACTTAAAATTCCTTAAACTGGCAAAAATTAGATGTTTTCACGTTTCTAAAGCTAAAATATATATTTTAAGTACTTGCTAACTTATGATTTCTTGAATCTTTTAATGCGACATAACATAATTCAGGTAACTTTTCTGATATCCTAAATGCCCTTTCTTACTTGTTACGGTTTAAAAATATTCAAATACAGTGTTAATCACAATACCAGGCAAAGTGATATTAATAAACCTTCATTCCGATACGAATTAACTCCTAGGTAGAGGAAAAAGGAGCGAAAGTGAAAATTTAATAAACAAGGATTGATAAAAACGGTAAGTAAGGTTTCGGACTTCAAAATACTTAAATTTTGCAAGATCAAGGGGAAATGAGGTTAAAAGTTTGCTTTTATCTCCCTGAAACAAGAATTGGCCTTTTTTTCCAAAGAATTTTTGAAAGAATTCGTATAACCATCTTCATTATAATGCGCTGTATAATTTCTCCCTCAACCTGAATACTACAGTTGAGAAAAAGTTATATTGTAATTCTAGAAAGTAGGCGTAGTCATGTCTAATTAATTGTGGTGCAAAAGTTTGATTTTTAATTCCTGGATCCACAAGTTTGCCAGTATAGTATATAAATCGATACATACATTGCAAGATCTCAAGTAACAAGAAAATACAGTACCGAAAATATGAAGTTTTCAAGAACATTAAAATCCAGTTACACTTTGCATTAATTACTTATTTCCACAGAGATTACGTCCCGAAAAAGGCTGTGGAGTCGAAGTTGGAGATTCCACATTTTTAGCGGAATAAGAACCAGAGCTGGGTATACACAGATCTTCCGATTCTCAATTGTACATTGTTTCAAAACAATAACAAGCAATTAATAAAAATAACTCAAGATGGGTCCATGAGGGTTTTTATTATACGCTATACCTCAGATCTTAAATTACTGATGAAGATGTTAAATTCTTTCCTATTTTCCATCAATTAATAAAAAGTCCAAAACTGCTTCTGATTTATACTATCTTTAACCATGTTAATACACAATACATACAGGGTGACAATTATTGAGCTATATGAAATAAAACATCAAATTTTCAAAAACCACTGAGTTCAAAAATTTTATTCAAATGTTAAAAGTAACTACAGATATTCGGATTAGTTTATGAAATGTTCGATATGCATGCCATCAATGGCTATGATGTGGCGCAGACGAAGAGCAAAATTCTGCAAAACTCGCTTTCGATGACCTCCTGACTGGCTGTTTTGAGCTCAGCGATGGTTTCGGGGTTATTTACGTAAACTTTGTCTTTAATATTGCCCCACAAAAAGGAGTCACAAGGGTTGAGATCAGGAGAATATGGTGGCCAAGCGATTCCCATTCCAGTGGCCTCTGGGTACCCCAAAGCCAGAATGCGCTCTCCAAAGTGCTCTTCCAAGACTTCAAACACTCTATTAGTCCGATGGGGTCGTGTTCCGTCCTGCATGAACCACTACATCTTTTCGAAATCTGGGTCACTTTGGATAATAGGATGAAATCATTTTCTAAAAATTTTGACATTTTCAACGAAAAATGAACAACAACAACAACAACGAGTGCACATGCTCAAAACAATCCCAACATGCCCTGCATTCAACCGCCAAGTTTTAACTGAATATCGCCAATTGTTCAAAAGTTATCAAGTATTTTTTTTCATATAGCTCAATAATTGTCACCTTGTATATACCATTTACTGTAAGTAATACAGTTAAGAGTGAAAATTCGAATTCGAGATTCTGAATCGGAGCCTGACAAATTCATAGCCGTGAGACGATCATTTATCTGAGCCAAGTAAATTGAAAGAATAAAATTCGTATTTTCTAATAATATTTAATTTTTCCTTTTCTGGTATTATTTGCAATAGCAATGAAAATTTTT
>JAHWFO010029920.1:489875-507012 GCA_023313115.1 Rhysida immarginata
ATTAAAATTGAATCATGGAACCCAACTAAATATTTGAAATTTTATTTAAAAATAATGATATTCTTTGCATTCTAAAGATATACTTGCAAATGCGCACAATGCAGTATTTTTATATGGTTTTAAAATATCCTGTCTAACAAGCATTTTATTTGTAAGATTTTATGAAGTTTCTCTGAGCATTTGTGATCAAGTGAATTATCCAATATAATTTTCATTCTTTATCAATAGTTTTAAACTTTTAACGCATTTTTCAAAGAAAAATAATTTTCAAAATGTGCAAAAGTTGTGTGGCAGTAATTTTAAGATAACAGTTAAATATTTCATTTATCTCTATATCATAGGTTAAAATTCCCAACCTATAAGAAATATAATTTTTTATCATTATGAATATTAATATTAATTTTTTTAAGGGAGATAGGAGATACTACTTTTGAGATAACCTGAAAATACACAAAAATCAAAGATCTATCTACATTGGTCGGCACTGGTCGCGAGCGTCCACTACTATTGCTTTGCGACCAGTAAAATAAAAATTGCATGTCCGCAACCACTATTCAGATTGCATTATATAGCGCGTAAGTTGTCAGAATTTAAAATAGCCATCAAACTACAGTACACAAGAATATGTCAGCTTTCTCTGAAAAATAAACCAGCACTCTCCAGTTTCTAGCTAGATCCTTGCATGTTAAAGTGATTTATTATAGATTTGGCAATTTTAATAATGTGACATTATAAAAATAAATAGGGTTAACAGATAAAAATTCATAAATTATGTGGTTAATGATAAATGAAAATTTTAACAGAACATTATTACTGCACACGAGTTTATTTTTTATGCGTTATTGATTTTGTACTGCTTCAAAATTCAGAATAACATTGATGTAAAATAAAAACTTATATTTCAGGTTTACTTCATAATTTGTGGATTCTCGCCTTTTAACTCAATAAGAACAAATATCCCTTTGTTATATAAAATACAATCAAGGCCACCTTTTCATTAATAACTGATTAACACAGGCCAGCGATGTAAAAACATTCTTGTGATTTTTTGTGTGCTGAATCCGAATCTACTTTTAAAAAGCCTCAACTAACAAAATTTTTATTACAAATTAAATAAATCATCTCTTCATAAACTGCCTATAGTTTCCTTCCAACAACATTTAACTTCTACTTCACCCAACAAATTATTTAAAACCTAAAACCCTTCATTTAAAACTGAATTAATTTTCCGCGGACCTAATTACAACTATGTTCAATTTCAACTACGTCCAATTTAAGGGTATTTACAAGTGAACTGTTTTGTTCCCAAGGAGGTGCTATAAAAATTATTTTTAAAAACTCGTTTTGTAAAATTAAAGTTTTTAAAAAATGAATTGAATTGTAAATATTCTTAAATTGCACGTAGTTTAAATTGTACATAATTGTAATTAGATCCGCGAAAAATTGATTAATTCAGTTTTAAATGAAGGGTTTTCGGTTTTACATAATTTGTTGGGTGGGGTAGAATTTAAATGTTGTTGGAAGGAAAACTATAGTCAGTATCTGCATAAATGATTTATTTAATTTGTAATAAATTTTTGATGATTGAGGCTTGTTAAAAGTTTTGTGTTAGTTAAACCAAGAACTTCCTGCCGCTTGTAGAAGGGCCCACTAACTGGAGGAGGTGCACACAAACTGGCCAAGCACGAAGAAGGCAAAATAATTTTTTTTATTATTTTAATTTTTACTATTTTAATCTGTCAATCATCTCGTTTATTTTCCCTTCTTCCGCAAAACAGACTACGCGTTGCACGTTGAGGGAACAGTACAATTTTACTTTTACTCATCAGGCTATTGCCTATTGAATTCTAATCATTTTAGACTGCACTTGCAAGCAACTGTACGGTATCGGCAAATCAAACTCTAACCAAACTGATTACCCTGTATTAATGGACTCTGAAGGAGCTCTTTAGAAATGATCAACACCTGCACCAAATAAACTAAAATCTATATTCAAGTGTGACTAAATGATGTTACGTACAGGCACTCTTCGTAAACGACTTGTTGCAATAGATTGGGAAACTTCTGGACGATGGTAATTGGTTCGCCAGTTGTCAGCGAGATCCCGTACATGGGAACAGTCGTATTGTACTCAGTCGGACATAACCGTTCTACGGTGGAGCTGCAACTGAATAAAAAAAATAAATAAAAATAAAAAAATGCAAAGCAATAGGTTAGAAGAAGATATATCGAGAAGATGACTGGAAAACTTTAAACAATGCCCATGAAAAAAAAAATATTCACGAAATGCAACTCAATTGAAATACACTTTCTTTGTTCTTATCACGTAATTTTATAACTGCTATCGGTAAAATTTTATTAACACATGCCATATGCAATCAGTCACTAGTGATTTAATATATTAAAGCCATTCAAATCCATCGAATTTCATACTGAACTTTATTTTAACCTTCGATCATCTATTTTATGCTCGAAGATCGTAACCCACATTAACTCTAATACATAATAGGTTCGAGATCATTCATGGAGTTATTTCATTATTCTCTCAAAACCTGACCCTCGAGCCTTTAAGAGTTGCTTCACTCTCAGTAGACTAAACTGATCATATGACTCGCCGAGCCCGTAATTTGCAGAGAAGGGAATTGGGTGTTGACAAGCGAGTTAAATGTGCCAACGGCTATTTTAACTCTTGGAATGATCTCTTACCATAACTAAGAACCTGCAAGATTTTATGAACTTTTTGAATTTTTATTTATGTGAATATTGAGTTTCTCGTCCAATTTAAAGACTCTTCTTTCAAAAATTCTACAATATCGATGGCGTTTGTTTCATACAATTCAATACCAGACTCCTATCCATACTTTAAGTTTTAAAATAAAGTTCAAATATTTTAAAAACCACGACTTGCCAAATGCAAACAACGGATCGATTCCTTTTTAAAATTCTACATGCATATAAATTTAGTTATAAAAATTGTCCGAGTATACATATGGAAATTTCATTCAACCCTTATTTGTAAAAAGACTAAAAACAGACCGAACATAATGGCTCAAAATGTATCTTTTTTCGAAAGGGGCAAACAATAAATCAACACCGATGCTGAGCAAATCTGCTGCCTGACGAGAGACGAGGTCTTTTCTCTCAGGCTCACAGATAGGGGATAAAATCAGATTTTCTTTTTAAGAAACTTTAAATATGCCGGAGCAAATCTCCACAGAAATCTGAATTGATGAATTGCAAGCAATAAGAAAAAGCAACTGGGCTGGTGGATTACAATGTTAGACAAAACGGAGCGCAGTTCTGACTGGGATAGAGCTAATTAATGGTGTTAAGGCATTAAGTAAAATTCAGTCTGCAGAAAACTGTTAAAATGTCTTAAAAAAACTCGTTAAGTTAATGGAGTTTTTATATCTTCCTTAATGAGAACTGAAGAAACGACAATCAACTTGAATGCAAATCCGTACTGTAATCGGAGTTTCAAAAACGCGACTTAAGTATACGACAGAATTCCCTTATTATTTATCGCTATTAAAATAAATAATATTTAGTAAATTTTTTTACAGGGTACATAAGGCATTTGAGGGCAGATTCACGTCAAGAAAGAAAATAGAGATATAAGTCGAGATAATACCTTTATTATCGAAACATATCATGAGCATACGCAAGAAACCTTCTTGTTATATGGCTATTCAATGAATCCGCCTTCAGCTTCTATAACTGCTTCAATGTGAGATCGAAACCGTCGACATGCGCGAATCAAATGGTCATGGTTCACATTGGTCATTACTCGAACAATGGCAGCTTTCAATTCATTTTTGGTGTTATGGAGGTGTTCATTGACCTCTCTCTCCACAACGCTCCATACGTAGTAGTCCAACGGATTCAGGTCAGGGGAGTTAGGAGGCCAAAGGTTAGGGGTTACGTGATCATGGAAGTTGTCGGCCATCCATTCCTGTGTCATGCGAGACTTGTGTGTTGGGGCAGAGTCTTGCTGAAACACGTAAGGCCTTCCGTTGCGTATCGTGTCTATCCAAGGCTTAACAATTGTTTCAAGGGTCTCAACGTAGACCGAAGAGTTAACTTTAAGGCCTTGGGGAAAAGTGTGAAGGCATCACATGTCCTTCACTGCTGACAACCCCTAAAACCATGACAGTTGCAGGAAATTTCGTGTGCATGACTCGTGGCACTTCCGAAGGGTCTGCACATAACCACCTGTCATTTCTTCTGTTCACCTTCTGATCCTGGTCAAAGTTTTTTTCATCGGAGAAAATCCACAGCAAATCAGCTTTATACGGATTTTTCAGCTTGTTTAAGAGCCTTTTCAATCTGAGTAGGCGGTTTTCCCGTGTTTTGTCTGACATAAACTTATCTCTTCGCATAACATACGAGTGATATCTGATGTTTTCATGGACAACATTTCTGATTGTTCCTTCCGACACATGGAGATCTTTGGCAAGTGACCTCATGGATGTTCTGGGATTGTCATCGATGGCCTGCTGCACTTGCTGAATAAATTCAGGTGTTCTGATGATGTCAGAGCGTGAGGCATGCTTTTTACGCTTTGCTACTGGTGCAACATTGCCATCTTCGGTCTCCAGCTCCTTCCGCACTTTGTGGACGAATGATCTTGCGACCTTTAGAAATCGTGATATCTCTAAATCGCTGTGCTCTGCCGTTATTGCCACGATTACTGCATATCTCTACTTGATGCTCCGCCATTTTACTTTCCGGAAACGGAAAGGACATACAATTTACTCTAGTGCAGCAGTAGCCAAACGAAGGTGTGTCCTCAAATACTTTACGCACCCTGTAATATCACTATTTATTTGCAAATTTGAAATCCGCACTTGCATTAACACGTGCGATTTTCACTTACAAGCAGTCCTCGACTTACAATCGGAATTGGAATTCTGTTCGACTCAAAATGCTAGCACTGCAAAACGGAATGCGACAATGTTAGAGCATTAACTCTAGTTTTAATTTATTTTTTTCTTAATGTCGAAGCAACAGTAATCGACATCAGCTTTTATCGACTCAGCAATAAATTTGGAACTCTTACAAGATTGAAAAAAAAAAAAAGGCTCGTTATGTTTCGTCTTTCTTAGTTCATTTATTCTTTCAATTTATTAACTCCTTATCAACACGGTTTTATTCCCCGCCGCGGTGTTGAAACTGCATGTTATGACTTGATTGAGTTTGCATCTTCTGAAATGAGTTCAAATAAGCATGTAGCTTCTATCTTTCTTGATTATTCTAAGGCATTTGACTCTATCTCTATTCCACTATTGCTCTATAAGTTGTCTAATTTTTACAATATTCAAGGTCCTCCACTTAATTGGCTTTCAGATCTTTTAACTAATCGAAGTTATTACCTTGAACTCAATGGAACATCTTCTGCAATTCTTTTACGCAATCTTGGAGTACCACAAGGATTGATTCTTTCCCCATTACTCTTTAACTTATTTATTAATGATCTGCCTAACACGCTGAATACGGCAAACCCTATTTGTACGCAGACGATGTGACTTTATCGCTATCCCGTTCTAATGTCTCTCAATTATTGGACGATATTAATAAGTGTTCTTTCTGAACTTAAACGCTGGAATGACGCGAACTCTTTATCTCTTAATACTACTAAATCAAAATTAAAGTTTTATTACAACGTAATAAAAGTAACATTCCTATCAATCCTCCCATCTATTATGGTCTTCAAATATTATCAACTACTATTTCTTTTAAATACCTCGGTTTAACTATAAAACATGACCTTACCTGGGATTTGCACGTTGACAATCTTTTAAGAAACCTTAACAGGTACCAAGGAATGATTTCTCGACTTCATTATCTTCCTAATTACTTATTGATACTTCTTTATTATTCTCTGATACATTCTTCTCTCTGCTACTGTATCATTTTTTGGGGTTCATTAACCTCGTATAGCACGACTAGAATGTTAAGACTACTGAAATGGTTCCTGCGTACTATCACAAAATTTCGTAATTCGCAATCTGTTTCTCATTTTTTTTGCTTTATTTCAAATCCCAACGGTTCGCCAGATTTATTTTATACAATTATGTTCCTTTGTTTATAAGGTCATAAATAAACAGTTAATTTTATCCCGCCCTTTTAATATTATTTCACAATCAGATAAGCACAATTATCCTACCCGTAAAGCTAATATTTGTAAGTAATATTTGTTTACCAGCAGCTAAGACCAACTACTCTCGTCGCTGCATTTCATATGCTGGTTTAATGTTTTGGTCTTATTTACCAGAGGATGTTCGGGATATTCCATCGTATCCGCTTTTTAGAAAAAAGCTTAAAGCCATTTCTTTTATGGATCAACGTATCGCATTTCTCTAGTTTACTTTAAATGGTTTCTCACTTCCTCTTTTCTTTTGCTTTTTTTTCTCTGTCCTCTTTCCCTTTCTTCTTGTTCTATTATTATTATTATTATTATTATTATTATTATTATTATTATTATTATTATATCTTTGGTTTAGATTATAATTTAATTATTATTTACTTAATTTGTTTTATGAATGATTTTGAATGATATTTTATGCAAATTTTGTTGTTATATATAATGCACATAGAGGTCAATTTGAAACGGTTGTTTCCCTTATTAGCGCTTGTCTGGAACGGTTGTAACATTTTTTTCGCATTTTTTAGAGGACTTTGTTTGCTCCAACCAGTTCTGCTTATTGTTAATTGTTATTAGTTTGTTTTTTTTTTGTTAATTTTGTTGTAGTAATTTTCTAATCATTTGTTAACTAACGACTAATCTAAATTTATTTATTTATTTATTTTGTTCTTTTGTATCTTGACACATTACGTGCTGCCGGGGACCTAACTCGTCGGTCTATGACCATACCGGCCCCGGATATGCACTGTTAGTAACATTAATTATTATTAAAATAAAAAAAAACAAAATATTAGTAAAAAAAAAAAAATTAGTATTAGTAAAAATGTTCGAGGAAAATTCTCAAAGCGATGCTTCTCATTAACTCGTCTACTTAATTCAATATAAAGAAACTGAAGAAATTCTTCAAGCATATCATAATTACAATGTAGAAAAGGGAAGAAAAAAACTTCGCAACCTGAATTCGAACCAGGAACGACGCCATTTGTTGTCGCTGCTCTAACCAATTGAGCTACCGTGGAGAGTGAACCGCCAAGCTCTTAAAAAATGTCCATATGGACTTTCATGAAGTCAGGTCGCCGACTCGCAAATAGGGAATCTTCTGAGTTGGATTTTCATCAATTTATTTGATGATTTAAGGATAAGGAGAATTCCCGATTTGTGAGGCCTCCTCTGTCGGTTGAGTTGATTCATCGAAGTCCTTGCGGACATATTGTAACAGCTTGGCGGTTCACTGTTCGCGGTAGATCAAGTGGTTAAAGCAACAACAGTGAAGTCGTGGTTCGAGTCCTAGTTCGAGGAATTTTTCTTTCCCTTTTCTACATTGTAATTTCGTCTACTTAATGCTATCCGACCTTAGAATAAATATTTTTAATTTATTAGAAAATTCTGAATTCCCTTTAGGAAGTGGTAAATGCTGAATTTTAACGGCTGTTAACAAATGCCGTGTGGAAAATTTAAAGATTATAGACAATATTTCAAAATATTTTCAGCCATCAGTAACACTCATTTTCACAAACAAATTCGAAGTCGAAATTATTAGGCAATGAACAAGGGCGGAAATGTTAATTTTCTGTCTTCCTCTCCCTCATCTAATTTATATCTCGTCATTGAATACAATAAGCCAATTAAAACTAAATTCACTGAATCTCTTTCCCCATCTCTAGGGTAGAACTGTATCTTCATTGTATTCAAATTGCATTTTCTCGCAGACTTTTATATTTTTCCCCATTCCAAGTAACTTCCAGTTCGCCGATTTGCATGAAAATTGAATTGCGGGGCTCATTAGGGAATTTACCGTCTCCAGAAGGTCCAAAACATTAAAAAAAATTAAAAAAAAAAAAAAAAAAAAAAAAGAAGGAGAAAACAACGTAAACAAAAAGCAATGGCTTTCACAGTTGCACTGTAAAATACTTAATCTAGCCTGACTTTACCATTATTCTTATACGCAATACGCTTTCATTATACGCAGTCTAAAAAATAAAAAGAAAGTAATAATCCACCCTTTGCAAAATGGGAAGAAAGAAAAAGAAAAAAGTTTCTAGGCTACGATGAGCAAGAACATTTCATCAAAATAAATCACATATGAGCCAACAGCATTTACTCCGATGTTGAAACACGCAAATAAAACAGAAGAAATTTCTCGCATAAATCAGTTGGGGAGTGGGGGAGGGGGGGATAAGAGGGCTTTCTTCGCCTTTTCCCCACCCCCATAACATTATTTAATGCCGTTCCGTTCAACCCGCTTTCGTACAAGAAATGCGTAGGCGTTAAGCTCACGTAACACAAGTAAATCTATAAAAGGCAAGCAAGCAAAGCTAATTACTTGGAGTAATAGTTTCGAGGGCTTCTTTCCCGCCCGTCGAATCCATTCGCCCGTCGGTAGGCCGTCAGTAATTTTTCTTGTGTCTCCAAGGGGTCGTAAAGAGCCCGACCACTGCGCATGCTCTCCACCGTCATCTGGCCGACCAGTGTGTTAATGACAGCTCTGGAGAAATAAACGAACACAAAAAAATATTTTTTTTCAATGGAAAAGAAAAGCAAACAAAGGAATGAAATGGCCCGATAATGAATCATTTTGAAAGGCCACATTATAAACGATTTGAACAGATTTGCCTTCTCTCATGATTACTCTATCAGGCCAAGTCAATTCACAGAATTCGCGTGGCATTCGACAGACATGAAACAATTAATTAAAGCATCTAAATTGTAAGGAGTGTACTTGGATCCGTTTGTCAGTTGAAAATTAAAGGACTTTTTTAAAATTAAATACGACTAATTTATTAATACCATAAAATATTTCCAATACACATAGATAGATGTATTAGTACCGTAATATATTTCCATTCACTTGTGTTTGAATTTGTTAAACTAGAATTCGGTTTCATATTTCAAAACACATTGAAGTGAGCGACAACAATGCTAACAGAAGAATCGAAGCCGTACATTGCTGTCCAAGCACTGTTATTTGACATTCCTGGAACAGTCTTTGGATTATGGAACCGTTGAGATAATACAATTTAACTATAAAAACCATGTCACAAACTTATTCCTCCATTCTTTTATAACTATAACCTGAACTTTAAACATCTCTGCATCCAGCACTCTTCTCTTTCCGGTTTTCTTTTAAAACATACATACGAGATCTGTTCAAAAATTAACCGAACTCTTTTAATTACGCGGCAAAGGATCGTCGTAGCGACGAGCGGTTGGCAATACTGCAATTGTCATATCCTTCTGTCTAATGGACTATTTACAAGTTTTTACATGTTTAGCTTCCTAGTTATTGCCATTTGAATGCAACGTGTTTCAGTGGTCGTGACGATTTTTGCAATGTCCGATTTACGAGAACAACGATGCAACGTGAAAATCGAAAAAAGTCGCAGGGAGCTAAGTCTGGGGAGTAGGGAAGCTGGGGGAAATCAGTCATCTGATTTTGGCACGACACTGGCGAAATAATAAGGCTGAGTGGGCAGGCGCAACCATGAAGCGCAACTCTGAGTCGTCTTGCCACAACAGTGGTCTCTTTTTGCGAATTTTTTTCGCGCAACCTTTTCCAAACGTCTTCTTAGGACAGATGGTTGACTGTTTGGTCTGGAGGCAAAAATTCAAAATGCACAACTCCGTTGAAATCGAAAAAAAACGGTGAGCATCACCTTGGCAGAGGACCGAACCTGCCTTTTTTTTTTTTTTTTTTTTTTTTTTTTTTTTGAGCTTGGAGATCCTTTGCCAACCCACTGTGACCACTGAACTTCCTTTCCGTGAATGTTTTCTCCAGTTTCACGCAAAATTTCACGTTGCATCGTTGTTCTCGTAAATCGGACATTGCAAAAATCGTCACGACCACTGAAACACATTGCATTCCAATGGCAATAACTAGGAAACTAAACAACATGTAAAAACTTGTAAATAGCCCATTAGACAGAAAGATATGACAATTGCAGTATTGCCAACCGCTCGTCGCTACGACGATCCTTTGCCGCGTAATTAAAAGAGTTCGGTTATTTTTTGAACAGACCTCGTACGATATTTAACCTTATTTTTGGGATCTTTTCGTGTGCAAAGTATTCTTTGGAGACTCAGCAGAATTCTACCTTCTATTAACTTTTTAGTTAACTCTTATTAAGTAACTAACACACGGTGTCGAGATCTATTATAGTTCACAGTTATGGATCAGAGAATGCAAAATTTTCTGTAAAGATATCTAGATTCAATTTTATGTCTTCATGTCTTCCGTTAACTTGATCTTTTTTTCTTTGAAAAATATAGCAAACTGTGCTACACGGCGATTTTTAATTAATTTGTTTAATGGTAATCTTGGCGCTTCTTTTCTTTCAGAGACTACATCTAGAATTCCTAGTAGTTTCACCTTATCTTTTTACACATTTAAAGTTTATTTTCTTTAACAGTAGCTTCACCTTATCGTTTTACATTAATCCCCTCGCCTATTGAAGATCAACTGTGGTTATTTGCCAGATTGATAATTAACCAAATTATTAATTGTTGTAATCTGCTTCAGAAATCGTTCTATGCCAAAATTGCCATACTGTCTTGCATCACAACTAATAACACATTAAAAATTATACGGAAATGTACACTATACCTACACTTTCAAGCAGTTATCCATTTAAGACTATTATGGCTCATTACAATCCAAATTTGTTCAGCTCTTTAATTCTCCAGGAAAACAAGTCAGGTAACTGAAATGCCCAGGACCGATAGGATTTTAAGAAGCCCTTCGTTGTTAGCATTCGATAAGGTTGCTAAGGAAGCTTCTGGTTACTAAGGAAAGGCGTACTTCAAAATGAATAAATATACACGAAAGGTTAAATGGAGAGATCAGTAATTCTCCATACACCATAGTCGAACATATAAGAGTCCTTTAAGTTGTAAGCATTTTTTTTTTTCATGAAATGAGCGTCAATTGCTGAAGCGTTCTGTATAAGGGTCTATTAATTCTTCATAATCTATTGCTAAGGCGTTTCTACGTAAGCATGTATTGTTGATGCGAGCGATTACCTACTGGCTACTGACAACAATTTACCTGACAGAAATTAGCAATTGATAATGTAAGGCGTAAGGAATTACGTGCCATATCTTAGCATTGAAAGTTTCCAATAATACCGTATTGGTACCATTACAACACGTACCATTGAACCAAGTTTGACTAGTATTAATTTTACGTCATATCCATTCATGACACAGGGTTACATGTTGTTTGAGATACACTGCTTTGCAATGAAATTGCCCCACCCACAAGAAGTTATACGAATAAGCCAAAAGTAGGTATACAGCAAGAGATACATCTGAACATACCTTTATTACGTTATGGAGCCAAGACGTGCACTCGTTTGTACAGGATGTCTCAACGGAAAGCGGCATCAGTAGGTTGTGGCACCACCTCTAGCGGCGATACATTGTTCCAGCCGCAAGTGTAGGTGATCATACAGGTGGCGAATATCATCTTGGAGTACGTCTGCCCAGGCCTGGTGAACCTGCTGTGCCAGTTCATGGAGATTGCGGGGTGATCGTAAAAGACGTCCCACCCTATCCCACACGTGCTCAATTGGCGCTAGGTCTGGGGACCTCGCGGGCCATGGCAGGCAGTTGACATCATGCAGACATGCCATGCTCAAGTTTGCAGTGTGCGGTCTGGCGTTATCCTGCTGAGAGACTGCGCCGGGTATGGTGTGCAGAAAGGGCTGCAGAATCTCTGTGACATACCGTGCTGCTGTCAGGGTGCCTTGGATGGTGACTAAAGGCGCTCTGGTATAGTAGCCAATGGCACCCCAGACCATGATACCGGGTGTTGGTTCACGATGGCGATACCGGATGCATTGTTCATTGGCACGTTCCAATGGTCTGCGCCACACCTATCCGCGTCTGTCGTCGGTGTCCAAACAAAAGCGGGATTCGTCGCTGAAGACCACCGGGCGCCATTCCATTCGCCAGCCCACTCGTTCACGACACCATTGCAGTCGTATCGCGCGGTGCTCAGATGTCCAAGGAAGACACAGCAATGGACGCCTGGCAGACATTGTCGCGGCATGTAACCGGCGTGCTATTGTCGCTATTGGTACTGGAGCAGTACCGGGAATAGTGATGTTGCCGCGCAGTTGCCGCAGGGTGATGGTTCTGTCCGCTAGCGCTGTTCGCAGTATCCGCCTATCGGTACGAGCTGACGTGCTTCTCCGGGATCCAGAGCCTGGTCTTCTGGCATGTGTGCCTTCCTTTCGCCATTGCCTCCAACATCGGCCTACCGTCCGTGCGTCCCGCAACACATGGACAGCAATCCGTCTGGTTGATCATCCAGCCTCGGAGAGTACTGTAATCCGACCTCGTTCAAAGTCCGTTAATTGCGTGAACGGTTGTCGTTTTCGTCGCATTGAGACCGTTGTGCGGATTACAGTACTGTACGTTCACGAGGCAGTTGCTTCCTCCCTACTGCATGGAACGCCTCGCACAGGTGTCAACTGATGAGCCTATACAAGCACCCGGACACCCTGTATCAACCCAAATGGTCATGTCCCGTGAGCATGCATCTAATCTTTTACTAGTCGAAGGTAAACGAACCCCTCCCCCACTAAATATGGATAAGGTCGGATAACTCCTTGTTGGTGGGGCAATTTCATTGCAAAGCAGTGTATTACATGCTATATCGTAGCATTGAAACTTTCCAATGAGCATAATGGTACAACTAAACAACGTATCTTTGAACCAATTTCGATAATCGTTAAATTTACGTTATATTCAATCACGACACGTCATTCCAATCTGTTTGATATATTATATGCCATATCTTAGCATTAAAAGTTTCCAATGGACCATACTGGTGCCATTAAACCGCGTACCTTTAAACTAATTTTGACTAGCATTCACTTTTACGTCATATTCATTCATGACACGTCATTCCAAGCCATATTCATAATTTGATATATTACATGCCCTATCTTAGCACGTACAACTGAAGCAATTTTGGCTGATTTTGACCACCAAGAAAGATCATCATGTGTCTTCACTTAATTCACAAAGTTTCTCTCTGCTTTAGCTATCGAACGGCAAAGAGAGAAATGCATTGATCAAAGCATAGACCATTTATACATGGAATTGTATAGTGAAAAACGAGCGTCCCCTCAATTGAAGTTTTGAACCGGAAGTAGTTCACCGATTTTTTTTTTCCCACCAAAGAACTTAGGCTGTCATTTTGCCTAAAGCCTGGTTTCCATTTAGCGTCGGTTCGGCGTGGGTTAGGCGTCTGCGTCTTTTTTTGGAATTTTTGAAAAACGCATTCGTTTTCCAATTAGCGTCTGTTAAGCGTCTGCGTCGGTTCGGCGTCGGTCCGGCGTGGGTCACGCGTCGTTTCAAGATCTGGCATGGCTAGATTTTTAGGCGTCTTTTTCAGGCGTCGTTTTGATCTAGCCAATCAGGTGCGATCTACTTCGCTATGGATTCTGGGTAGTTGTCTTCGCCGATTCAGATGGAGAATCATGGCTGCCGTAGCTGCTGTTCGCCGACACGGGTTCTCGCGACTTTTCCTTCGTGAATTTATTATTAAACAGGTTATAAAAATTTGGTGAATCATTTATTTATTAAGTGAAAATGATATAGTAATAAATTCAAAGCGTGAACTTGACCGGAGTGGTTGATATCTTCTTTTTCCATCACCTTGAGAGAGCGACAATTGTTTGCAGCGACTTGACCAATCAGATCAGACCAGATGCAGGATAAATGTTGAAAGTCGCTAAATGGAAAACGACCGCGTTCGCGTGCTAATCAGGGTGCGTCTCACAGGCGTGGATTGCAAAAAACGACGCCGAAGCAAAAAGCACGCCGACGCTGAACCGACGCTAAATGGAAACCAGGCTTAAGTTGTCGAATGGTGAAAATGGAAGTCGAAAATTCAGAAGCGTTCGGACGCTAGAGCACCAACAGACAGATAGACGGACGGACGCACATTGTGGTTTGGTTTGGTTTGGTTTGGTTTGTTTGGTATTAACGTCCTTTTTCAAGTGCTATGGTCATTTCAGGACGGCGTTATAGGGGCCGCAAATTTTGCCTCGCAAGGGTTCTTTAACGTGCAGCCGGCAAACGACTACACGGGGCCAACGGCTTTAAGGCCGGTTCCCATAGCTCCGACTGGTCGCTACGACTACGACTACGACTACGACTGCGATTAAGAAGCCCGATTTGATAAGCGCGACGCGAGTCGTACTCGATTATCGGCACCCTGTGCCAGTTCCCATAGGCGCGATTTGCAATCACGATCTAACACTGCGCATGCACGGATTGGAGCGAGAGACTCTTGTCGAGAGAGAATAAACATGGCGTCTAGTTTATCGATACGTTGGCGAGCGTGTTTTCTTACGTTGTATACAGCTTTAAAAAAGCCGTATACCCCTTAAAAATTATCAAATAATAAAGAGGGGAATAGTTATATATTCATTTGTGATAATATATTTGATATTCCTCAACATACAAAGGCATGAGCATGGGAAATCACACCGACGATTCCATGACCCCCCCCCCCTCCTTTGCTGGAGCACGTGGCTAACGAGAGAGCTGGAACAGAGCTAACAAAGTCCCTGACTAGCTGGCTTTGGCGCTGATAAATTTAAAAATTCATTTATTTCACAAAAAAGAATTAAGCTTTTCTAATGTTTTTTTATTTTATATATTATACCTTGTTGAGATAATTAAAAAGGTCACCCAAAATGAATAATTATAAAAGTTCACAAGTATAAAATTCAATATTCTACACGGCAAAAAAAACAAAAAACAAACAAAAAACAAAATAGATAACAATTTTTTATAAAATAAAATATTTAAAATAGAATCTTCTATGGAATCAAGAAAAGGATTCAAATTAAAAATATTTTCAAATTATATAACTAATTAATCCTTAAAATGTATAATTAAAAATTTAATTTTCAAATTGCATCAATTTTTTTATCAAAATTATCAAAATTGAAAATCGTGGAATTACAGTCATGAAATAATTATAAATTTTTATACGCTGGTGTGTTCCTCTAGCTTACTATATCATTTAGATTTATTATGAATTTATTTTTGATAAAAACATTTTGATGCAATTTAAATAAAGATTTTAGTTACACATTTTAGATTCATTGTTTTACTCATGTTGTATTGCACTGTATATAGTTAGTTATTTAAAAAAGTCCTCTTTACAATAAAAGGGTTTTTTTTTTAATTCCAATAAACTAACTTAACTTTCGTCCTAATACTAAAACCCTTGTGAGGTGGAATTTTTTAAAATAACTAAATATTTACACATTTAATTATACATTTCGAAAATATTTGTATTGGTTTCTGATCGAATCCAAATTTTCTAGACATTTTATAAATATTTTAATATTTTGTATAGAATATCAATTTTGTTATTTCTTAAAAATTAGAATATTGATTAGTAAAATAATGCGTTTACAAACTTCAACTGATATTATATTTTACTAATATTTATAACCAATACTATCTCAATGTCTCCTTTTGGTTATTTGGATTTTAAATTTGTAATTCTGAATAATGTCTGATCGATTATGGGTAAATAAATTTTGCTCATTTCGATAATTTTTTTATGTATAAAAACAATTCTTTTATATAAATTATATGACTTCCTCAACATTCATTGATTAATAACATTTTGCGAGTTACGAAAATCACATTTTCATCGCCATATAAGCATTCACAGATGGGTTCTCTTCACAGTTCCAAATAGATCGATCCAATACAGTGATCCACGTGACCGAAATCGCGGGATCGCACTTAGAAAAGTTTGTACGGTTCAAACTACTGCGACTGACGATTTGTAGTCGCGATTTCAGTCGGGCATACGAATCGGAGCTAGAAATCGGGCATAAGAAAATCGGTTTCCATAGGCTCGACTCAGTCAAGTGCGATTATCGCATGATCGCACTTAAAATCGGAGCTATGGGAACCGGCCTTTACTTCCCTTCCGAAGGAAGTGCGTGATCTCAGGATTTCCCCCTGAAAAATCCTCGTCGTCCTCGACCGGGAACGAACCCGCGAACTCGGGCATCAGAGGCGATCACGCAACCGCTGAGGCCGATACGCACATTGTGAAAACATAAGTACCTATCGGGGAAGGACGAATTTTTAACATTATAATAACAAATACTATCTGAAATACCTGTAAGCCTTTAAAAATAAAAAAGCAATATTTAAAATAATAAACCTTTGATGAAAATGGGAAAGAAAATTCCATAGCCTGGATTCTTTCCTATTTTCATCAATAATTTAACATATGAGGTAAGGCGTATGATAAAAACCCTGAAGTACCCACCATTTGAGTTATTCTTTATTTCTATTAAAACATATTTTGCTTTCATAAAACACGCGAGTCTGTCCAGTATTTTATAAAAGCAATATTGAAAAACAAGCTCATAGGCCAACTTGACAAAGTCGCATACGAGTTTTAACAAACATCAGAGTAGAATTCTTAGAATATGAAAAAACCAAACTCGTATGAAAATAAGGTTTGCTAATATAATGAAAAAATTTTAAATGACTATATTTAATTTCCATTCCAATACAGTTTTGAAATATTTGATGTCGCATTCGCGCTATGTTTCAAAATTTTATTCAAAAAGGAAGCCTTTAGGAATTATGTCATCGTTTCTGGCATTAAAACCCCCATTAATGAGTCCTTTTTTTACCGTACTTACGAGCTTCATTAAAAAAAAAAAAAAAATCACAAAGTGACTTTGATATTTATTTCAAAGAACTTTTATGTGCATTTATTTCCCTAAAGTATTTAAAATGGGGTCCCCCTTCCTATTTATTAAAAATTTAACTATTATGACAAACCTATTGAAGAATTCTCTCCATTAAAAAGTGGTAAACCTAATTTATAGATGGCCCCTAGGAAATACAAAACTAGGGAGTTTAAAATCAGGGAGCTTCTAAGCACCCTAAATAATTGTGTTTCTGGTATTGTGTATAGGGAGGGGGGGGGGGGGG
>JAHWFO010029920.1:507112-517635 GCA_023313115.1 Rhysida immarginata
AAAAAAAAAAAAAAAAAAAAAAAAAAAATTAGTGGTCGTATATTACAAGTTACTCCCTTAAAAACGTGGAATTACTCATGCTAAGCGCTCATTATTCATTGATCTAAACGGCTGCCGTTGTAGCCATTGTATGGGTGTCACCATCGATAACGTTTAATAAGCGCCGACTGTCAACCGCCCTTCGCGATTTCCAACCATTTCGAATCTCCCCTTCCCACATAAAACTGTTTTTCCCTTTTACCGCGGGTATTTTTGTCCGTCTGGTCCAGAACAGTCGGGGTCCTCAAGGAAATCTCCCCAAACATTCCTTTGTCTCTTGCCTCGCCACCGTTGACACCGTGACTTGGGCGCCCCCGGCGACAAAAGGGCAAACAAAATGATAAAAATCTACGAAAAAAAAAACCAACCAAACAAAAACGTAAAGATAACTTATATATGTATTTATAAAAATATTTAAAAAAAAAAAAAAAAGTAAAAGGTGAAGGAGAAAGGGAAGGGAAGGTAAATTGCCATTTTAAAAGAGAGCGCAGAGAGGGGAAAAGCAACAAATAAATAAAAGGAAAATTCCGGCTTCCAAATGTTCTGTTCTTATGACCTTGTAAATGATGTCGAACGTGGTAAGTAGTATGCACAAAAGTTAATCGATGGGAGACAACAAAAGCGTCTCGGGGTTACTCGAGGTTAAAGGGCCTCCCTCCTCCTCCATTTCTCTCCCCTTCTGCGAACAACGCCAATTCGTGTTCACGCATTTGATCTCGCGGAACTTCAGACAGAAGTGTTGAATATTTTTTTTGTTTTGTTTGTTTGTTTGTTTAATTGCAATTCACCGAAACGTGACGGAATCGCACGTTTTTAGTACCGGTTTATTACGGCGTAATGGACAAAGCGAATGGGCAGGTTAGGCCACCTTCGCCACCGCCACTAAACTGCCATTGTGCAACACTAACGAACGGCTAGCACCTTCTCCCACGCATATCATTCTTTTATTTATCTTTCACAAATAGAAAACAATTCTATAGATATTCTACACAGATAATGGGAACAGGAGAAAGGAGGAACGGAAAATTTAAAAGAAAAATTGAAGAATTAAAAATAAAAATCCGACTTGAAGAAAAAAGTCGACAAAAAATGGAAAAAAAAAAAAACCAAAAAAAAAAAAAAAGTTGAATAAGGGTTGATTTTAAAAACTAGGAAATGCAATGTATTTCTTTATTTTACAATTTCTTGTTGATGGTGCGCATATAGGAAGCAAGTGAAACTAAAATAACTCTTCATTTTTCTAACAAGTTTCATCCTTGCGTGAGTCTATACATTGTTTACGTTTATAATTATAAATGCCCTTAGAATAGTACCCTCTAAAGAGCTTATCTGCAAAGCCTTTTTATTATTATTGCCTTAACCGGACAAATTTAATTTCGTTTTCCTATTCATAAATTGATAGTTAATCAGAAAAATTATTTAAAAAGCGTTTCTAAAACTCGTACAAGAAACCTCATAATAAATTAATGAGCCAATATATACTTTACTAAATTTATAAATTGTTTTAAAAATTTCAACAGAGAGGCGAAAATACCTTTGTCAAGTGCCTATATATTTTTTTTAACTTGTAAACGAAAGGTCTTTCTTTTAACGCGCAAATTTTATACCACCTAAACTCGGTCCCAATAGCAGCAAGAAAATAACAATTCTAACTTCTCCAAAGGTTCAAGATTGAAACGATCCAAAACAAGCGATCGGTCAAAGGTCATTTTTTGATAAAAAGAAATCGAAGTTTGGTCTTACACTAGAGTGAGCTTAAGTTCTCACTAAATTCGTTATCGGGTAGGCAATGAATCCAGAACTCGAAGCGAAACCAATGTAACCCTGACCATACAATCTGCGCTCTAAACTTGAACTTTAGTCTTTCACAATGTCTCTTGCAATTCTACACCACGTTAGGCCAGCCTTTAATCGAAAATGAATACAATTTCATTTAATTAGCACTTAATTGGGTACAAAAGCCCATTATGATCAGAGTAGAACAGATCAACGGATCGATGGATTAGTGATTAAAACTCAAATCCATGACAAAAGAGCGGAGGATTCCGTTCGATAGAAGTGTATCGATCGAATCAGGCAAATGAAAAAGGGGGTGTGGATTAATTGGGAAATTCAAAAGAAGCCTAATGAAAAGAAATGGAGCAGACCGAAACTGTAATTAATATGGCTGGGCTCCTTAATTAATAAACTGTTTAATGAAGGAAATAAATTCGTTCCGCGTACGCACCAAAACATGAATTCGACAACGCTGTGAAAAAGGTGTTTAGTGAGCTACTCTAAACCGAATGGCAATTACTTCAGCATCCCAATGGACCCTCAAGAGTATATTTCAAGAGTGAAAACAAAAAAAAATTTAAAGGTAATGAGCAACGAAGGGTTTGATAATCCTACTCACGTGAAAAGCAAATGAAGCCTTCATCGGTGTTGTGGATGAAGTCTATTCCGAACCCTTTTCCCCTCCTCCGTCTCCGTTCACTTCTTCGTTTTCTTCCCCATTAAAAATCTCCACATTGAAAGTCGACCTTGTTCCTTTTTTTTTTTTTTTTTTTTTTTTTTAAAGTCAGGGACTGTGTGCGAATGACGTTCTCTAAGAGGGCAGGTTTTAAGGGAAGGTTCTCTAGAAACTTTTTAAAGCAGACCGAAGTAACACCGAGAGAGTTGAATTTAATTTATCTTATGCGTAACAAAGCATTGTGTTACGGTAGTTTTTGAATTAAATTTAAATATTTACAAGTATAATTAAAAATTTAATCACAGATTATCCATGTTAGGTCACTCTATTGAAAAAAATTTAATCTTACGGATACGAAACAACTTCCCCACCCACTCATGCAGGTTTGGCTGCATTATTACATCGTTTCTCATGAGTATCAATTTAAGAAATATTGCAAAATCTAACCTTAGTCATAATATAAGAAATGTTCTTAATATCCTATACCCACATACTGGATTTATTCATAAGCTCATTCTTCGAATTATAGGAGATGCTTCTCCCATTTGCGCATAATTTATATTCCTTTCTTCTTGTCATTCTACTCGTAAATCATCTTTTAAGTCAATGCAAATATAAAACGGGATGTGAAACCGGAAAAGAAAAGCCACTGCCCACCTGATGAGCCCGTACAAAAGGTGACGTCAACGACGAACGCTCCCAATGATCGTGATCAGTTCACGAGCACGCGACTCCCATCGCCACCTACTTCCGGCAGGTTCGCCTTTTGCCCGATAGCCCCGGGACATCCACCTGCCTTACATCACCTTCGCCTGAGATTCCGTTTCAATCATCGACAGCGGCAAATAATTCACCGATTCGATCGATGCAATCCAAAAGCGGACACTTACGAGCCGGTTTTAACAAGAAGTCCCTTAGATAAAATGTCAATTATTATTCTCTCACTGTGGAGAAGTAATTAAAACCGTTAGGAAGTTAAATTCGTGAGTGGACTAATTTAGTTAAGGAATTTTTTTTCCTTCCTCTTTTCTTTTTTTTAAGCGATGAGGGACTGAGAACGGAACGGGTGCAAAGTTGAGTGGCGCCTCCTGAATCTTTCCTACGGTTTCTGTTATTGACGTCATTCCACTTTGTTTCCATGGCAACAGAAAGGGCTTTAATTCTCAACAGCCATCTTAAATCAATGCGAGAAGGAACTCATTCAAATCTGTTTAAACTCAGAATTTTTATTAAAAAGGGGTGGTAAGAAAAAAAAGGAAAAAAAAATCAAGAAAATCTCCTTAGAGGCTTAGAGCTGTGCATGGATGAAGTGGTGGGGGGGGGGGTGATGAAACGAAATCAATTCTTGAGAGTGCGCGCGAGGATCCGTTTCAAACTTAAGTGTTATATAAAAGAACTTAAGACCAAATTTTCTCCCATTCTGCTACTTTTCTTCCGAAAACTTTGTGTCTACATTTAAGAACTCTCCTTTCTGCTAAATTTCATATCTTCACATTTTCCGGAGAGCGGAAATTACTCGGAGCAGAAAATTAGATTTGACTATAGCAATCTGGACTTAGAATTTGAGTCGCATCTAAGTGGAGGGTGAACAATGAATTTTTGATTATATAATACACTATTTATAGACAGAAGCCATTGTAAATAAATGTATCATTATTATTTAACTTCACATCAACTTAATCTCAAAGATGTCCTGAAATGACGTCTTTGCACCTAAACATTAAATATTTGTGGATTCGTATGTTTAACCATGAGGGAACAAGGATGAAACTTCCGTTAAAAAAAAAGTTTTAAAAAGTGGATTACACACAAGGGGTTCTAAGCAGTAATTTCATGCATAGTCTACCCTTCGGTTTATTTCACCAAAAAAAAAAAAAAAAAAAAAAAAATTTATACAAAAATCAATTGTACACATTTTACATTTTTTAGTCAGCTATGTTTATTATCAGATGGATGAGGATGGAGGTCAAAAGTTTTGTACGACTTGATATTTTCAGAGGGCATGAAGCCACGAGTTGTGTTAGTCAGTTCCTGGTAAAAGAGAAAAATTAATACGCTTTCTTTTTCTCATGAGGAGGGGATGGGGCATCAACTTGCTGCCGAGTCCTTCATTATATGGATAAAATTACTTTAAATAGTATGAAAGGATATGCTAGTATAATGGGAAAAAATTAAAATGATAATGAATAAAAAAGTACCTAAGCAATACACAGAATTTTTAATGACGTGTTTCGACATTACAGTCCTACAGGGACTGTAATGTCGGAAGGCGTCAATCACATATTAAATATTATGTGCGGCTTAGATGGCTATTTTAGCATTTTTATTTTAAACACTTCACAGCTAAATTATTGCCAGATTACTGAGATTCATGGTTTATTTTCATTTGATGCTGCGAGTTTTTGAATAGTTATTGTCAGAAATTTTTAATTTACTCAACGCATAAAAGAACCTTGAAAACTTCTCTAAAGTTACTTTAAAAAGATCTTAATCCTAATCACTGGTTAACCGTTATCAAACAAGAAAAGATTAACACTTTTCCTCAAAATTTTCCATAAAGATAAATGTAAAAGGAACATTTCAAAAATTCTACGTTTTATATACTGCATTTATGTGTATAGCCAGCCAGATAATTTCGAAGTCTGACGTCATTTGAAAGTCAAACTTTGATTAAATTCCTATTTCTTACATAGCCATAGAAGTTCCTGTCGACAAAATAAGGCTTCAAAAGCAGAGGATGAATCAGATCAGATATACAGGCGCAATATCCGATTAATTATTTAATCAAATATGCAAATATTAGAAGCCACCTGCCAAAACGATAGGTACAGAGGAAGGGAAAAAAAAAGTTAAAATTCCATTCTAATGAGTGGATTGCTGATTAGAATTCAGTAATTTTTTACGATTTCTTCAAATGCGTAATATTTTTAACTTAATGGTTACTTAAAGTAATAGAATAGTAGAGATTTATTTTAAGATTGAAAATAGGAAAAAGACAATTCTACAGCCTGGGTTCGAACTATGGACCTTTTAATCTTTAATTGACATGCAGAGGTGTGACGTTTGAAAGATCTTCCAAATTATTTTTCAGTTATTCAATTTCATATGAAAGTAACGATTTGTAAGTTATTTGCATCTTTAAGTCAATTATTAAAGATTGTAACTACAATACCGTTTACACAGGAATCGGGCTATTACCAATACCACCTATAATAAAGGCCTGGGCGCTGAAACGTCATATATTGTTACATCATCTCAGTAGGGCATTATTAATCTTATTTCTACCAATAATAAGCCCTAAATTTGCCCTTCTGATGATGATGTAACAATGAATGACGTTTTAGCGCCCAGGCCTTTATTATAGGTGGTATTGCTACGTATTACTCGCTAATCACTTGATTCATTATTTTTAAAGCATTTAAAACTGAAATAAAATCTAATGAGAAAAACTATGGGGAATGAATTTTCTTTTTATCTCGGCGTCTATCAATTCAACTATGTATTAAATATTTTGGAAAAAAAACAACAAAAAATTGATTTACTTGAAGTTGTTTCTCCTGACAGTCGTAGATCTAACAAGTCTTTATAATAATAAAATAATAATATTAAAGAATATAACTGATGAATACCCTGTTAGGATAATAACACGCCATACCTCAGATATTTAAATTATTATGAAAAAAAAGGGGGGGGGGGAGATAATTTCACAGTCTGGACTTGAACCAGGAACCTTCATTATTATTATCATTATTATTATTATTATTATTATTATTATTAATTAGCGAAAATGAAGCTTGTTAGCAGGCCACCAAAAGAGCTAGAATCGGTACAAATTACCGGCTTCCAGCTTTCAGAGGCCAGCATATTTAAAAGTTATAACAAAATATGTAAAAAGAATTGTAAATCAAAATTTATACATTTCCATTTTCAGGATTAGAATTTTTTTTAATGTTGTATATATTGTTGTATATTGATCATAACGATCTATAACAGTTATTACGAGGCTCTTAAGTTCTCTCGGCGACCTGCTTGTCGGGTATGATGAAATGTCTTGCACTTAAAGCTAAAAAAACAAAACAAAGGGACAACCATCATACAGTGTATGTAATGTATTTAAAAAGAGCAGAAAGAAAAACGCACAAATAACTCTTATTACTCAATTCAAGTATAAAGTTTATTTTAAAAACCTTTTCATATCTCCAAATAACCGAAATTTATATAATTAACACTAATCGAATTTCCGCTAAGGATAGCCTTGGTTTAAATAAAAGATGCAGTGCCCGACATATATTTTGGGACATACTGTTTTAATTAAAGTAAACAACAAAAAATGAACATTTGAATTTCAAACACTCCTAAACACCTGTTATAAAGAAAGTACACAAATAATCCAGCGCTGGCAATAAATAAATAAAAAGGTACAAAAATATTAGAAAATTTTCTCCGACACAATTTTTGATGTCTAATTCACTTAGATGAGGTTTTTACTAGCTTAAATTTTTCAATATGACAACTCTTCCCCCTTTAACTGGATTATATCAACCAGTCTGTGATTGAAACTTGCAAACAATTTGCAGATTTCTGACAGTTTTGTCTGGTTGATCACGTCCACTCTCTTTAGAACTGACTCCCACCAGACAGACGCGGAATGAAATTGTGATCGATCATCTACAATACAATGTCAGAAATCATCTTCCATAAATTTTTAGTGACGTGGAGGTCAAGGGCTTCTTGCCCGCCACTCAATAACTCGGAAATTTCCATCATCAAACCATTTACGCACAACTTTAGCTGTGTGAACATAAGCATTATCTTGTTGGAAAAAATATTCCTGGCGAGCATACTGGTGGCTTTTGATAGGTCTAATGCTATGATATAATAGTCCTCCTTTTGATTCAAGGCTTCAACAGCTTCCACATAAATTTCAAAAACAAATCTTGACCCGTAGAAAATTTTCAAAAAACAATATCAATTTGGTGGTCGACCGGAGATATCAGTCCAAGATTTGGTTTTGAAAATTTATGTGAAAGCTGTTGAAGCCTTGAGTCAAAAGAAGGATTATTATATCTAAGCATTAGACCTATCAAAAGCCTTCGATACATCTCCACGATTTCAATTACTCGAGGAACTGAAAGCCTTAGGAGTTCATGTAAATTTGTTAAAAATTTTAGAAAATCTCTTTACGAATAGGAAATTATTCATAAGACACCAAAATAGAAATTAGAAATTGACTCCTATAGAGGAGTCATGCAGGGATCCGCTATAAGTGTCGTTTTATTCGCGGTTTTCTCCCTGCCTCTTGTATTAAAACCAATGGCATTCGTGCATGACATATTAACAAATCCTATAGGGAGACCAAGAATGATGGGTATGAATGAGATAAAGTTGGATATAAGCATAAGAAAATGGTTTGAATAGCGTGGAATGTCTCTGAATATACGAGGGTAGCCCAGAAAGTAATGCACCACAATTTTTTTTCTTCAACATTTATTTGTTGAACACAATGAAACTTATACACACGAAAGAATGATGTTTCTTCTACACTCCCTATTTTTCCAGATAATCTCCATCCCGTTCTATGGCCTTCCTCCAGCGAGACACTAGGGCGTGTATGCCCTGTCGATACCAGTCCTTGTTCTGTTCATGCAGCCATGTCTTCACTGTGCGAATCACCTCTTCGTCATCCTCAAAATGTCTTACACGAATGGCATTCTTCAATGACCCAAACAAGTGAAAGTCTGAGGGCGCTAGGTCAGGGCTGTAGGGTGGATGGGGTAACGCTGTCCAACCCTGTTTCGTGATGTGTTCCGACGTCCTCAAACTGGTGTGAGGGCGAGCGTTGTCGTGTTGAAGCAAACAATCAGCTGGGTTGTTATGGCGTCCAAGTCGCTGGAAGCGCTTATTGAGTTTGGTTAATGTGTTCACATATGCCTCAGAATTAATGGTGCTGCCTCTCGGCATCACATCAATGAGTATGACACCATCACAGTCCCAAAACACAGTGATCATGACCTTACCAGCAGAAGCGGTTGCTTTGAATTTTTTCTTCTGTGGAGAGTGCGGATGACGCCATTCCATCGATTGTCGTTTTGTTTCGGGCTCAAAATGGTGCACCTAGGTTTCATCGGCTGTCACAATCCGGGACAAGAAGGCTTTCCCCTCAGCTTCAAAACGTTGCAGCAACTCAGAAGAAATGTTTTTTTCTCAGAGCTTTGTGCTCCTCCGTAAGACAGCGCGGAACCCATCGTGAACATGTTTTTGTGTAATCAAGAGCACGGATGATTTCACCCACACTTCCTTTGCTGATTGACAGCTCTAGCGCCAACTGCCGAGTCGTTCTGCGTCGGTCCTGACGAATGAGCGCATCAGCACGCTGCATCTTATCAGGTGTGACAGCCGAAGATGGCCGCCCCGACCGCGGCAAATCTTGGAGCTCCGCCGAACCGCTTTCTGATGGCCTCACCCTCTGTGCCCAGCGACTAACCGTACTTCTGTCGACTGCTGATGCTCCATAAACTGCACATAAACGTTTGTGATTGTTTCCAACCGTTTCTTGCCACGCAGTGAGAAATACATGACGACACGCTGCTTGTAACGTACATCACTTACAGACGCCATGTTGTTCCATTGCTGCACGTACGCTATATGTCGGAAGAAACGGAAACTTTGGGCGCGCACACCGAAAACATCAAAGAATGCATATCTCAAGTTTCGCAATCGTACCATTGTTGGGGACGGAGAAAAAAATTGTGGTGCATTACACTCTGGGCTACCCTCGTAGAAGAATCGGCGATTTTAAAATATTACAGGAAAACAGACGAAACTCATGAACTAAAGCTTCCGAGTGTGATCTTCGGTTCCACTCTTGTTTAACAAATCACATAGAGAAGTTAATAATACGGTTAAATCGAATATCTTTTCTTATTAAGAAACTACGCCACAACTTATCAAAATAAGGAATTGTAATATTTATGAAGGCCAAGGTCATCCCTATTATTGATTATGGCAGTCCAATATGGGCATCAGTAACAAAAATTAGACGACTGAGGTTGAAAGTAACCTACAATAAAGTGATAAGAACCGTATTTAGTTTTGGTAAGACAGGATTCTATTACATCAACCTGTAACAAATTTGGAATACCGGGTACCTACTTTTGACTCCATTCTAAGATCCAGAAAGTTATAAGAACTGTACAAAGCACTGATGAATGAAAATCACCTACTGAATTATATTTCAAAATGGTATTTATTTTCACCTAAGGATAGACTACATTAGAAACTATCAAATTAATCCACCTTTCATTGTTTCAAAGTATCTTCGGTCTTCTTTCCCGTACAATTCATTTGATCTGTAGAACACTATCCAATGCGAAATTAAAAGGAAGTTTTTTTAAATGTAATTCTCCTATCTGCCAAAATCACAGGAGACATATGTATAAGAGTATTGATGACTATACAGGGTGTATCTGAACGGTCTGTACAAACTTGGACGGGAGATAGTATGGGTGATTCTAAGCAAAAAAGTTCATATGAACGTGGGTCCGAATTTGAACGACAACTGAGATATGAACAGAAATAAAAATGTTACCACCAAGATCAACAAGTTAATAACTCAAGTTCTCTAACGCCTAGGAAAATGAAATTTGGGGAATAATAGAGTACATAAAACTGTGTATACCGTTAAAACTTGATCGAATTCTAACGAGTAGTTTCCGCGTTACGCAGTCAACATCGTAACCCGTGCACACATGCGAGTAATACCCAGCACATGTTACGATCTTGACTGCGTAACGCGGAAACTACTCGTTGGAAGTCGATCATATTTTAACGGTATACACAATTTTATGTACCCTGTTATTCCCCCAAATTTCATTATCCTAGGCGTTAGAGAACCTGAGTTATTAACTTTGTTGATATTGGTGGTAGCATTTTTATTTCTGATGAAAAATAGGAAAGAAAATTCCGCAGCCTGGATTCGAACCAGGAACCTTTGGCGAATAATATGTTTTTTGTTTTCTTTGTCTTGCTTTCA
>JAHWFO010029920.1:518035-570622 GCA_023313115.1 Rhysida immarginata
TTTCATGGCCGCAGTGGCGCAATTGGTTGGCGCGTTGGCGGTCTGAGCCAAAGGTTCCTGGTTCGAATCCAGGCTGCGGAATTTTCTTTCCTATTTTTCATCATTAATTTGAACAGCTGAGGTTGGTGTACAATTAAAACCCTCACTGACCATCTAATTATTTATTTTTGTTTTTGTTCATATCTCAGTTATCGTTCAAATTCGGACTCGCGTTCATAAGAACTTTTTTTGCTTAGCATCACCCATACTAACTCCCCTCCAAGTTTGTACACGACGTTCAGGTACACCCTGTATAATCTCAATTCAGCACCATGATAATAGGGGTTAAAATTCCCTAGACAACCCCTTCATCACGTCTTCTATGGGACATCTCTTCCAATGGCTTGATGTAACTGGCTGCTGTAACTCGTCCTATCATTTCTTCAACATGCACAAAACCATCAGGGCACACCATTCCCCAGACGATCACACTACCGTCGCCCTGCTGACGTTTTATTTGCGTGGCACAATGTAGGGATCATGATAAGTTCCAAAGTTGTCTGGATCATCAAAGAACAATTTCTTTTCGTTACTAAAACTGTTTTGTCAAATGGGCGATTGTCACCGATCTATTGAAGAGAGTTAACTCTAATCGTTTGGCTTTATGGGTTTAGTCGAACTGTTTTGAGATACCGTGGTTAGAAACCTTCAGATTAAGCTGGTTTTGACTCTTGATGCAGTGACTTGCTCTTCGCTTACAGTTACTCGGTGACTTCTTTCTTAATCAGAGTGGTTTCTCTTGCAGTAATCCTATATTTTGGTTCTCGTTTTTTTTGTTGTTTAAATCCTGGTGGATGATATTATGAATCGAGCTTTTTGGAATTTTCAAGTTTTTCGAGATTTCTCAGATGCCCTTTCCATTTTCATGGAGTTCAATTATTTTTTTGATAATTTCAGCGTAATACATTGTTAAGGATCTGATCTGAATGATACTAATAGCTTGTAGTTTCTGAAGTAATCTGCATATTTCTTTTGAAACGAAAACTGGAATGTCCCCAACGTAGTGTTGGGGGGGCCCCGCCTCCCGATTTTGTGCACTTTTCATTTTTATTTCTTTCTAACACTGAATTATTTGTGTAATTTCTTTATAACGACATTTTTACAAGTGTTTAGGAGTGTTTGAAGTTCAAACGTTAATTTTTTGTTGTTTACTTTAATTATAACAGTATATACCAAAAAACGTGTCGGGCACCGTATTTAAAAAGGCCTTGTGTTCTTTTAAAATTTTAAATTCCCTTCCTTTATATGCAATTATCATATTTTTTCTTTTTTGGCCATCCGCTTTAGTAGAGGCGAATGTGGATCACATCCTCAGCAAGGTTCAAAAGTGTAACTACGACTGGAAGATAATTACAATAAATTACGTCAAGGAGGAATCGCTTCGATTTATTACAAACTGGAAAAAAGAAGCCTAAAGAGATTGGTTCTGCTAATGGAAAGTGCGAAATGGAAACTTGGATAAAATGTGGCTTTCATAAAGCAATTTTTTTCATCGAAGGAACAAGATAACTGCTAAGGCTTATGTCTCTGTAAACTTTTCTATCATTATGAAATCCAAGTTTTAAGCAGTATTCCTAGAAAGAGTAAGTAATGTTAGCCGCTGCTATTTGAAATATCTTTTTTAATATCAATAGTGAAGATAATTGTGCCAAAAGGGAATCAGAGGTCTTTGGTAGTAGCAGAAAACTCATTTATCTTCAGGCAATGGAAGAATTTTTAACAGACATCTTGTGGAAAATGCCAATTCTAATGCCCAATGACCTAATACTTCATTATTTGTTTGAACTGATAACCATTAATTCCAAAGCACACTATATTAAGCTGAAAGTTAGTCTAATCTTGCTGATGAAATCTTATTCCAAGTCTCTTCACACTTTCAACTGAATCAGGTGCTAATGAGCATCTTAACCGAAACAGCTGAAAAGTCGTACTACAAATCTTTGATCAAGTGCGGCAAGAAGACCCCAAGAGTTGTTGAACTTTGCACTCTATCTCGTGAAGGCCCTCGAAACATGATTAAATTGCCAGAATTGGTTCTTCTCACGCCCTCCCCCTCCTTCGCTACGTAAGCTCCCTTCATCGATGGATGGGGAGAGTGGTGGTGTTGGTACGTCCCTGCGCCATCCTTCTCTACCTTCGACGACATTTCCTATGGTTTCATCCGGCATAAATCCCACACGATCCAATTAGAGCCGATGGCGTACTTGGACATAAGAGGGCATCGCTATAAGAGGCGAGTGACTCGCAACCCATGGACACTTAACACCACTGCAATCCATCCGAAGAAGAAAAAAAAAAAAAAAAAGCTAGAAAACTTTTTATTTTTTTTTGGAAAAGAATTTTTTCCCAGCTCTCGACAATCCTTGGAGTTCCTTTTTTATCTTGTGGAGGCGAAAAAACTACATGGTAAGAATTCATCGATAGGGAGGGGGGGGGGGTCCTTTTTTAAAGGGAAAAACCATTGTAATTCACATGATCGACGAGGCTTTTTTGCAATGTTCTCCCTCCCCTTAACTTTTAAGAGCTTCTCTTTATTCATTGGCCTTTTTTTATCCTTGCAACGGTAATCTCTATTGATTTTGATGGAAAACATAAAGCGAGAGATTGTGAAGAACGAAAACAAAATCAATTCGCGCTTTTTCCGCTCTTACTTTTATTTTTCTTCAGTGTATTGATTCGAATGAAATGAATACAAATTTGTAACAAAAGAACTTGGATGCGGAAAAGTATAGCATTTTTTGCCTCTTTATGACAATGAAAGAAATCTGCAGAAGCAACGATAAAACAATCAAGGATTGTAATCTTTTAATATAGCAGAGAAGCTTAACGGATATTCAAATTACTAAGACTTTCCACCTCTTCCCAGACCTTAAAGGAACTATTTTTTCCTGTCTTGGCACTAGTTAAACTAGTTTAAGATTCTTATCATATCATTATAATTTATAAGGAGTTTTTTTTTTCCTTTTAATGTTCCCAATGCTTTAATGAAAGCAGGCCTCTCCGGACACGGGGATATAGAAACGAACATTGGACATTCGAATAAGTAAAGCCAGAAATGATATTCATTTTCATCAAGAAAATTACAACTACAAAAATCTGAATTTATTTTCATTACATGTATCTTTTATTTGTTTTCTATGATAGCTCAAAACAATTCAATGTTCATCAATTAAAAGGATACCACCTTGGCTGACAAGGTAGAAGAATATGATAGGTCTATTTTCAGAAATTTTAGTTCACAAACTCAGCGTTACATTTTCAAATGCAATGATTCGAAATATCTCATTGTTGTTGTTCAGGATTTACAAACTCCGCTTAATGCGAATCAATAGAACTCCCGTTTGAAATATGCATAATATATTCGTAATATTCATATATACAAAAGTCTTAATAGAAATTTATATTGCTAAATATTCCAAATTCAAAAAACGGTTAAACATGAGCTTTTGTGCGAGCTTTTAGGCTGTAGAAATCAATTCTAGCTAATTAACACGCCTCAATTGATTGCCGTAGTAATAGCATTTCTTCTGTTTTTCCAGATGAGTGCTTTGGCCGACATTGGCAAGAGTATTTCCTCCTTCATCGGTCCGTTCAACGAGAGCGGACCCCGTTTTGAGCATCAGCGACAGCCGATGCCCTGGGAATACGCGGAAGGGATCAGACTTACCGACATGGTCCCCGACGAAATGAAGTCCCATGTGCCAGATCACTGGAACAACTACCCTCCCGTCAATCCCATGTGGCACCATCTCATCGGTCTCCTCTACATTGTTATCGGTATCGTCAGCATCAGTGGCAACAGCATTGTCCTCTACATCTTCATGAAATTTAAAACTCTTCGCAGCCCTGCCAACATGTTAGTCATGAACCTGGCTTTCTCTGACCTCATGATGAATTTTACTCAGTTCCCAGCATCCATTTTCAACAGGTAAGTGCTGACTATGCACCTTTATTGACTTTCACTGAGAGCTCTCAGAGAATGTTAACAAATACATAAGCGATAAATCCGATTCATTTTTGAAATTATCAGAAAGACAAATCACTCACTTTCTATAAATATTTAAATAGCACTCAAATGGAAAACTCTATCGCACACAATCCTTAACTTAACAGAAAACGTTACGAACACACATGTATCGAGAAAAAGTTTCTCAAAGTTTATCCGTCTGGTCAAATAAAAAGAATGAAAAATAGACCGGAATCAATATTTTTCGACTTTACAAAAGGAAACAAAAAAAAGTAAAATTCCACGACTTGAGTTCAGGATTTGCAAATTCAGCTTAATGCGAATCAATAGAAACCCCATTTGAAGTACGCATACTAAATTCAATCTTAAATAGAATTTTATACCGCAAATCCTATTCTAAAATATTATGAAATTCAAGATTGTGTCAAATGGGTTATTCTCATCTGAGACCGGCAAGTGCGACAAGGCATGAATGGACACTCATCTGAGTCCTTGAATTTTTGTTTCCTTCATTAATATATTTTAATAATGGTGGGAAGGCCCTAACTCCAGACAAATGATTTTTAATTGTCTAAGTTTATCGTTACTTGCTCGATCATTATGATAACCTTTTAGAATAACATTAAAAATTCTTATGGGTGGAACTTTATAAAAGGTCACAGAGTACAAGCCAAACGAAGTGACAAGCAGCGAGGAAGTTATTCTCAACCAAGGGAATTCATTAACAACAAAGTGGAAAGGAAGGTTAATGGGGGCTGAACATTTGAAAAAGCTTCCTTCTTCCCAAAGTTCCATTATAGATATCGTTCCCATTAACGCGATTCAAAACTTAATGAATTGTTTAGGATTATTAAATAAAACACAATGGCATATTGCACGCGTTTGCTTAATTTGATGTGGCAATTATGAATTCGTAATACCATGTGTACCGTATAGTTGATTGATAGGTATAATCTTAAAATGGCAACCTGCATAATTAACAAGCGCGTTTAAAACCATGAGCAAGCGTACATTGTAGGAAATGCCGAACGTTCGTGCTAGCAAGTTAATAATTCACGGAATAAGCATCACATAGAATTAACTAAATACCTAACTATGGTATTTCGTATGGTATCAGCCCAGGTTTCATTTGTGTCAGTCCTGGACAGATTTGGTAATTCCTTTGAAGTAGACAGAGCAGTGTCTTGTATGTCTTCGACAAAATATATCATTTCTGCTTTATGCAACTGATATCCGGACAATTTGGATGCTCATTCTTCTAGAAAATCAGTCACCTCTTATGTAATATGGCACGGCACTTCAAGCTAAAAGATGCAGTTGTTAAGATATACTAATTGCAAACATGGATGTAGATGATCAAAAAAGTAGGGTTAGAACAACCGCTAATCCGGAATGAAGGCATTAGTCCGGATTAATGAAAGTACTATTTATTAACCGGAAGCTATAAAATACGAACTTATTAAAAAGCAAAATGTTAACTTTAATTAAAATTTATATAAATTAATTTTTAATATTGCAAATTAACCTAGTTGTGTAGAAGTGGAAAGTTGTTTTCTTCTCTTTAAGAATAATACGTAATTATATTTTACGTTGTGTTTTTTTTCTTCATTATTACAGTTCATTTATGTATTACTGTCTAATGCAACTATCCCGTAACGATTATGGATCTTGGATATACCGGGAAAGTACACTTCACATGATAACTCCACGACTACTGGACTGATGAACAGCTATGGCTGTCGGCTTGATGTAACGGAAACTTGGTGACAGCACGGCCTTCTAGAAACTACCAGGCCTGAACATGGAAAAGATAAAACATTGTTACGTCGTTCTGGTAGTGCTCGACGCCAACGAGATAACAAGGCCTGGAAGCGAAAAAGTCACCTGACCATCGGGATGCTAGCAACAATCCAACCTTCGTTGTTTCCAACAAACGGAGAAACACTGATTGTTAACATCCAAGATGGAGACAATGAAGGATGGATTGTTGCTCGGACTTCGATGGTCAGGTGACTTTTGAGTGCCCTGGCCTGTCTCTCGTTGGCCTCGGGTGGTGCTATTACAGAAGTAAGTCTCTCGTCACAATCTTAGTACTTCAACAATACGTTATTGACGTCGTGTTCAGGCCTGGTAGTTTCTAAAAGGCCGTGCTGGCAGAGGGCCGTAATTAGCAACTATTGGCCTTTTTTTTTAATATTAACCCTCACACAACGTGCAGTCAGCAGGAATATTTTAGAGCCCTGCGTCGGGCAGTTTTTTCAAGAAATGAGGGCGACAGCTTTTCTTGCTTTGCATGAGAGATGGCTGAAGCAATTTTTATTAATAAAAATAATAAAAAAAAATTCAATGAAACAAATTTAATCAAAAAATAATTATTTAATTAAATTTGTTAAATATAGAAAAAGTAAATTTCTCTACCCCCATTTCTTGAATAAACTGCCCCGACTCAGGGCTCTATAAAGTTCCGGCAGATTGTAAACACACTACAAAAAACAGATTATCTATCAATTTGCCTTATTTGCTTCAATAACAATTACAGAAACTAAATTCAATTCTGTGTACCCATTATTTTGAATCGGGTAATAGATAGGCAATAAATGAACCTTCCTTTTCATCAAACGCAATCTCCAACTTGTAGAAAATCAGATTTTTGGCTATCATTTTTTCATGTGCATCATTTTTTCATGTTCATTGTATTATACTTCAAAATCTTACCACTTTATATATGTTAATAAAAGGAAAATAGGGATACTGTGACGTGCGGACAATTGTTATGAAATGTCGCAAACGCTGGATATATGCTGGCATAGCAAATACACGGCTGTCTAGTAAACTGCAATGTCTTTCGAAATGAAGTTTACAGCAAACTTCGTAGCAGATACGGGACAAACACCCGTTTTTTTCCATGTCATTCTTCTAGAAGTTCCAACGGAGTTAGGTCCGGTTATCTCGACGTCCTTATTGACTTTTGCGCTCCTGAATAATCTCCTGTGAAAGCGCCTGCTCAAGTAAAGAGTGGAATCCTCATCTTGGATGGATAAATCATTACAATCTTCTTTCAAATGAGGCAGAAACCTTAGGGAAAATGTGTTTAGATAAGGAACCACCATGATGGCGCTTTTGACAAAAAGTAAGGGCCAGAGATCTTGTTCCTTGAAAGACGCTATTGAATCGAAACATCCATGCTATCGACTAATGAATGTGTAAAGCTCGTTTAGATTTTTTAGGTTGAAATTTTTTAACTTGTGTTCACATTAGAACTTAACAGAAATAAATGTCTTAAAACAATGTTCGCAGGATGCATAAGGCAGAAAACTCTGTTCAGAAAGATATTTTTCAGAAGGTTTGTTTCCAACTGGAAAGATAAATCTATAAAACGAGTTGTTCATAATGCAACGTCTTAAATTCTCTCAAACGTTTCGTATCGAAAGATGCTTTTCTACATCATAAATTATTCATTCAAAAACTTATAATTTGTATTTATTGGGCGAGGACCCTATCATGAAACGTTGTTTTTTTTTTACCGATTCCTATAGATAATTATTAATACCTAGAGATTCTGTTGATATTTAAATATTTAAGATTACACCCCTTTAATTTTTTTTTTCATTCTCATTATGTAGCTTTGGTGGCGGAACATGGCTTTTGGGTCCACTGGCATGCGAGTTATACGGATTCTTCGGAGGTCTTTTCGGCTACTGTTCCATTGTCACCTTAGCTGTCGTCGCTTATGACCGCTACAACGTCATCGTTCGATCTTTCAAGGGCTCTCCAATGACCCATACGAAAGCTGCTCTGCTCATTCTCTTCTGCTGGGCTTGGTCTCTCGGTTGGTCCATTCCACCTTTCGTCGGCTGGTGCTCATTTGTACCGGAAGGAATTCTCACGAGCTGCTCCTTCGATTACCTGCACCGCGACTGGAACGTCAAATCCTACATCATCTGCTGCTTCATCTTCGAATATTGCCTCCCCTTGTGCATCATCATCTTCTGCTATTTCTTCATTGTCCGTGCTGTGTTCGAGCATGAGAAGCAGCTACGTGAGCAGGCCAAGAAAATGAATGTCCAATCTCTGCGCTCCAACCAGGATGCTCAGAAAGCACGGGCTGAAATCCGTATTGCCAAAGTAAGAAACTTTTGTATTATACTTTAGTTATCCGTATTGCCAATAAAGTTTCTTTTATTTTCAAAACTTTAAGCTGTCCAATCCACTTAAGAGATAAAATCAGTCACCTAAAAGTTTCATAATGTTACAATAAAAAATGGTAGGTTTGAAATTTGCCATGTAAACTGTAAGGCATTAAAGGTGCGTCCTATTTACTCCGGGAAAAGCTTCCATCACAGTTTATCGAATCAAAATCAAAAATTAATGTTATTCGCACGCAACTGCAAACATACGCATCTTGAATAGCTTACATAAAAAAAAATTCTAATTCCAAGGCATAATGCTTTGATTCGAAAACACGGTCATTCGAAAGAATAAACTTTTCACGTTTATTAACCGTTAATTTGTGCAAAGAAATAGCAAATTCATAAATAAGATATATTTATTGGTGTATTCTTTCTTTTTTGGTTCACAGGTCGCTCTTGTCAACATATCTCTGTGGGTTGGAGCGTGGACCCCTTACGCCGCTATCGTCCTCGTGGGCGTTTTCGGAGACCAGAGCATCATCACCCCTCTCATATCCGCCCTGCCAGCCATGTTTGCCAAGACGGCCTCCGTCTACAACCCCATCGTGTACGCCATCTCCCATCCCAAGTACCGACAGGCCCTCATGAAGACTCTGCCTTGGATGTGCGTGCACGAGCCCGAAGACAAGTCGGACACCGCATCCACCGTCAGCGCCATCACCACCACCGCTCAATCCGAAACCAACGTGCCCTCATAAGTGAAAGAAGAAATTCAGCCAACGGAAACGGATGGAAAAACTCAACGCAAAACTCACCCCCCCCCTTGCTCTTTTCACTCGACAGATGGCAGCAAATGACCAGTCCCTTTTTTCATCCCACCCTCAACTGCCCAGTCTCTCTTTTACAACCTTAAAATATAATATTAACCTAAGAAAAAAAAAGGAAAAAAAAATGTTCAAAAGTGTCACTCATAGCGATTAAACTACCTAATTGCACCATTCGTAATAATTTGCTTGAACTCTAGATGCAAACTAAATGAAATAATTTGAGTAGACTAAAAAGTCGTTATAATCACTTTAAGTTAATGTAATTTTTTAAAAAGAAGAGCGGTTTGTCAAAATCTAAACTCAATGTCCAAATTAAAGTCGAACATGCCCGGTCGTTAATTTCAACACTGCGAAAGATGATTACACTTCGAGACAATTTTCACCTTATCTGAAATTGATGTTAAGAAGAAGCAGCCCTTTAATCACGATAAACACAGGTGAAGGATAGAAAAGCATTGATGCGAAACAATTTAACGAGAGAATCACGAACGGATAGGGTCATTATTGCATTGTTGTCGCTTCGAGGAATGATTAAAGATCAAGAAGAAACAAAAAAACTCAAGATCAAGAAAAAACAAAAAAAAACCGGTTCCATTTTCATCGACTGGCAAACATCTCCAATTTAGATAATTTTCTTCAATGCCAAATAAACAATAAGTGAAAAAAATAAGCCACCAACATAGGACTGTTGAGGCCAGCAACCTCTCCACTTGCACGATAAATGTTGTCCTACTAGCTTCGAAGAGGTTGATGGTTCAATTCTCCGGTTCCATAGACTCTCGAAATCGTCCGTCGGTCATATACACCTTAATTATAGCTCCGTCATCCACATTGTCTCAAAGATGTGGGTGTCGTTCAGGGCTAGAGGGATGTGTACGACCTACGGCTGGTTTTCGACAGATCATAGGCTCATCAAAGAACACGGAGACGACGGGACTCCCTTGGTAGAGTCAAAGTTCTCTGCTCAAGAAAAGGTGATGTTTCGACAGCGACACTTGTCTTTTCACCACCACCATTTCAAGTAGCATTTCCTAAACAGGGTTAAGTTATAAATTTTACATTTAGTTGATCGATAAAATGCGATAAAAATTGAACTTTGTTTTCTTTTTCTGACAATTGTATTAATTACATTAAAAACATTCAATTGTTTCAACTGTTATTTCTTTTCTGCTTTTATTACCTGTCAAAATCAATTTTTTTCAATTGACTGATATGGCATATTTTTTGAAATCTTGTAAATATTTTTGTTCTTTTTTAAATATAAATAAAGTTAATCCAATTATATGCAATAATACTGGGACTGTCAATTTTGCAAACACATTTTCCACTAATTAATGGAAGATTTTAAAACATACGAAAGAATAACGTTAAATACTAAGTGCGTTAATTTTAAAGACTCATCTTGCTTTGCCTGAATCCTGGGTCATTTTAAAGTATTTAAACAAAACATAACTATTTAAAGTATTTAAACTAAATATACAGATGCAATTTTCCCAGAACACAAGATTAAAGAGACACCGGATATAAAATATTAAATAATATATCCTCTCATCAACTTTGGACTTAAATGCCTGGCAGCATCATTTCTGTATAAACAAGATAACTATTCAATCATTTGATATAAAAAGCAAAATGAACTTATCAAATTAGAAATTCTGATTAATTCTCGATTGACGTTCAGAAAAGAATTCTTGCATTGATTTTTATTTCTTAGATTCAATTAAGAAACCTAAGGCAAGAGGAGCTTAACTCAACGAACACGTAAATTCAATTAAGTTGTTGGGGTGTGGCTTCGGCCATCTAATCCTTACTTATTCACAAAAAATGCACAAGTCGTAAAAAAAAAAGACAAAAAAAAAAAACATTCTCCTTTATGGGTATGGCCGCAGCTATAAACGTTAAAAGCATACGAATAAAAAGATCTATAATTCCGAAATAAAAATCTCAATAAAACTGCCACACCACTCTCCAAAGCTACATTTAACGCTCTCGATTTACATCATTCCGCCTTCTTATGGATTCATCTTTCATCGAACTGTCTCAATTAACATTTCAATACTGACGCTGATAACTAATGGATTCCAATTACAAACTTTTAAATTTGTAAGACTAATAAATCTGCGTCTTACATGTTTACGTTCAGGGCATCTTTAGGATACTTAACTGTACTTAAAAATTAAATCTTCGCCGACGATTTTTAAACAAGATTAAATACCCGAACAATGGATTTATGATTTATTCCAATTGCAAGCTATTCTTAAAAGTAACGTATGCATGAAAGGAAAAGAGAAAAGTAGGGTGGAGAGGGGGGGGGGGGGATGAAAGCGTCGGTTTCGGTTGTTCTTTTCCACAACAGTCGGCAGCACTTGTTCCATCTTCCACTCCAACGGCTTCTTCATTAACATAATTGTTCTCTTGTTTTTCAAATCAGCTTTTGTTGGAGGGGGAAAAGAAGGATGAGGGAGATTTATGGGTTGATGCTGATCCAAATGAGAGTAAAACTCGAATGAAATTATGAGAGGTTGTTGAAGGACTCGCTACGGATTCTTTTCCATTTGGTTGCCTGGCAACACGTCTTTAGTTGATAAGATGAAAAGAGGAAGAAAAAAAAACTTGCTAAAAACCCCAAAGAGATTCGGCTAAAGTAGAACGTGAGCCAAAGGGATAACGTTTCCTTTTCATTTGCATTTCCTCCCGCCCTTAAACTGAATAGATGATGCGCTCCAAAAATAAAAAATAACAAAACGCCTTTACTGGGCGGAGGATGCAGAGAAGAGTGCGCGAGATTAAAATGTAGAGACACGCGGAAATTGCGACAGGTGGCGTTTTCAAAAAAAGAAAAAAAATATCAATTTTCAAAAAAAAATTATATGTTTATACATAAACTAAAAACAGGAATCTTCCAGGAAACTAAATGGTCCTGCGTCGACTGTGCAAAGGACCGAGTAGATAAGGACTGTAGATAAAATCATCGGCTTAAGAGTAAAATGAAATGTCAATAGTTGCTTCCTGAGCATGCTTGTAAATCCTAAAATAGAACCTCAAAATTAATTCCAGTGGCATCTCATTGTAAATATTATGCTTTTTCGTTTACTTTTTATAACGGTCACTCTTTGAAGGACTTTATTTATTCTTTACAACTTTATTGTTTATTCTTTGCATATTTAGATATAAGTAACATTTGAAAAAAGCTACATTTTCGATTCAAGGATCCGTTGAAAATATTTTGAGGATAAAGTAAATATAAAAGTAATTTCGTAATTAGTAACTTAACACAATTATGCTACACTCTGTCCAACGAAAGTTTGACTGGGCGTGACCACTTAAATTTCCGATTTCAATTGTTAGACATTGTTGCAAAGTAAAATTAACTAACTTATTTCATATAGTGCTTCCAGTCTTACTTTGCCTGAGATGTGATGGACGTTTCAATTACTGGATATTGTTATAAAAAAAATTAAATACATAACAATTGACACACCCATAGCATTTCAGCCAAAGTAAGGCTGGATGGAGTATAGTTGCGGATATGGAAAACTTTTAAAAAAAAACAAAACAAAACAAAAAGACAAAAAACTAATAGTATAAAAGTTTTCTAACACTTCGAATCAAGGGATTATACAATAGTTAGAGTCTGTGACGTGTTTGTCGCCTTGACTTAAGCGCATGTATCTAGATCAGGGATGCATAAACTTTAAAGGGCCGCATACAAGCTTGATCAAGTCTGATTTTGACTGAGAGCCGCATTAAAAAATTGTTCATGAATTTTGTATACCAATTTGTCTATATCTGATTAAATTTTTATTGAATTTAGTCGCAAACTGGCAAAGTTGAAAGAATTTGAAAACGGGCTGTGCACTTCTGATCTAGATCAACACATACACTGTGGTGCGTTGTTGTACCTGGAATTATTTTCATCATTGGTCCCGTTTAGTGCATAAAAGCGCGAACCACTTTTTCAAAAAATACTGAGATATTGTTCGGGATATCAGAATATATAAATTGACATCGGACAAGCTACAAAAACTTTCGTTCTTGGGACGATCTATGTTTGTGTATAGTACATGTGAATTTTAGCAGTAGCATATAATGATAGCGCCAATCTACCGGTAATGATGTATCTAAGAACTTAAAACTTTAAAAAATGAATACAAATAAATCGCTACTCTTAACTGCTCCGAGGTATTCCAAAAGTTTCCGCAAGGATTGATGCATCTTTCACTTGAACCTGAGGTTGGCTGAAGCAGTTAATGAAATCGAATGAACCATCTAATCGCGTTCTATTCAAAACCATTTAATAGTTTTTCCCACCTGCGAAAAAAAGAATAAAACGTATCGCTCCCTTCCTCTTTGCTTCTCTTTCAACTGTTTTACAATGCAAGAGCCTTTTTCGTTGTACAGAGTGAACACAAGAGAGAGAGAGAGAAAGAAGGAGAAAGCCCATTGATTTGGCTGCAAGCGGATGGAGACTTCGTTATCGGCCAACAAAAGAAGAGAAAATTTGATTCGCCGACTAGGATGCCCGTCTGCACGAGAACGTTTACTTGCTTTCGATTGGAAAAATTTGAACAAAAGAGTCGGCGGCACATTTCTGCCTCGGAGCAGAGCGCGGGCCTGACGTCATTTCTCTTTCTCAGGAATCTTCACTTGTCGTTTCCGGTTCGTTCGTTTCCTTGGCTTTTTGAACCGCGAGCGCTTACATTCTAGATTAATTTCCGGTTGCACGCGGAAGCTCTAAGACAACGCCCGTGCTGCCACCATCCCCACCCCCACCGCTGGATGTGTTCAACCGAGCAACGGGTTCGCTTCCCCGTCACGAGCGATGTTGATGAGGAGGATCGAGTCCAATCGATCGTTGTTCGCTTAATAAAGCAGAAATTGTTAGCGATTCCTCCGCTGCAGTCGAGCCGCTACTCGCAACATCCACCCACCCACGCATACATACAAACACACACCCATCTTATTGAGCGGGACGAAAACTCCTCTTTAAACGACATTCCTACTATTTCGAGTGTCAGAACTTGATGGAAGGAGAGATGAAACGAATTCAACGACAGAACTCAATATGGAAAAAAAAAAAAAAAAAAAAGGAGTGAGAAAGGGTCGAACGTAGGCGATACCAGGGTCACTGCAGCCTCTTTCACAAAAACCTTAATTGGACTTTAATACATCCACACCTAATGTAAACATTCAACATAGCGGACTTTTCTATCCTTTGTTTATTCTGCGATCAAAATTTTGAAAATAAAAATAGTTCAAGCCGATGAGGTTTCGTTTTACAAGGAAAGGGAGAACTTAAAACTTTTTCGCCAGTAGCCATTTCTGTCAACGCAATCGTTCTCCCGTCCACATGACAACACCAATCTAATCCAGAAAAAGAAATTCGGGAAATGAGAAACGAAAGCTCATAAAAAATATCTGAGGAAAGACGAAGAACCATTATTCTTGTTATAAAAGAAAATGGATTTTCAAAAGGAGGAAATTTTTAGAAAGCATATTTATATATCGGATCCTCTTCTCTCTCCATCCATGGAATTCAAAATGCTTTTAGCTCGAAATTCAATTACAGACGGATAGGTTAAGATTAACAAAAGAAATTCAGAAAAAATTAAATTTTTAAAACCCCATCTATCACTATCGTTTCTTTAAACTTGAAATATTCTCCAAAATATTCTCGGAATAATAATAATCAAATATTTTCGACATTAACAAAAGTTTCATTATTAGTTTCTTAAATAAGTGATATTCGTATACTATCTTCAATACAAGGTTAACAACTTATGTACTTCAGTAATTTTTCATTCGATAACTTTCAAATTTGACTTTTACCCAAAAGGCTTCTGAATTTACAAATAATAATTCAAGCTTAATTTACAAAAAATGATCATGTTAAAAAATTTAATTAGATATCGATTATTTCGTATTTCACAAGATTAACTTTAAGCAAGTATAGATAGCATTAACTGCGAGTTATAATTGAGTAGCCCAATGGTTATTAGAACAAAAAAAAACAAAAAACATTTTTGTATAGGAGCGGATCAATACGAGAGATTTCACGTTTCCGATACCAAGTGTTGCTCGAGTCATGAATATTCCACGATATTATCTCACCCTATCAATTTTCCAAAATTTCTGACCCTAATCGACTTAGTGAACTTTCTCGTATGTAATAATAGCCCTTTGTGCGGCAATAAGGATAGTTTTGTGCGAATAATACGTGGGGCTATCAGAAAGTAACGCCATTTATTTTTTAACGGAGGAAATGTAATCGCTGTGTAAAAATTAACACAGCTAAAAAGAAGGCCGACTACATGCACAGATTCTTGCATAACAAGAATTTTTCCTGCGCACGCGCACTACGTGCTACCAGGCCGCCGCTATCAAATCGTCTAGAGTGGAAGAAGAGCGAGCTGTTACATGGTTTCTTTTCGCAAAAGGTAAAAAACCCGCGGAAATTCATGGGGAAATGGTAGAAGGTTACGGTGCCGACTGTCTGGACTATTCCAATGTGTGCAAATGGTGTAAAATGTTTCGGGACGTAAGGGTTAGCCTTGCCGATAAACACCGTTCTGAACGGCTTGCGTCGGCGGCAACACCAGCCATTATAGAGGACATTAACAACACAATCGGAGAAAAGCGTCGCATTTCCTTGAAAGAAATGAGTGAAACCTTTCACATATCCTATGGACCTGCAGGGATACCGTAAAGTCTGTTCGCGTTGAATTCCAAAAAGTCTGACACTAACCAGAATAGACCAGCAACAGAATGGCGTGAGTCTGCAACGTCTGCAGCGGTATAACCAGGAGGAAAATGGGTTTCTGAATGGCACTGTCACAGAAGATGAGTCGTCTAATAATTATAGAAATTATAGTCGTCTAGTATTTTCTTTTACGAACTTTACAAGTGATAAAGCAACACAATGGACCAATATGAACAAAGGCTAGATTCGACAGGGATATTGTTACTCTTTCAACAAATTCATGCCTCATGCGCTACGTGAATGGGAAATTGCTTTTATTGCGAATGGAACGTTATGGTTAATGTGTTTGATGTTAATGACAATTCGTGGTAAAATTTGAAGCCCTAGTAACTATTTTCTTCAGGTTCTGTACAATCAATTTTGCACTTTTTCTTATCTTTCCCTTAATTATTCATTATTTTGCTTTGACAAAGGGTAGTCTCTACCATTGTGTCCAATTTCGTTTTTATTCCAAAGTTTTTGTCTCTCGTCTTTCTTCCTTCTACATCCGCCATCTTTCTTTTCCTTGGATTTCTTAACGTAATAAATCCTGTACGTTAGAACCAAATACGTGGCTTTAAAGTTACGAAACAGTCAGATATTTGCCAAATAAAAAGACAACTTTAGACATATACAACATGGGAATATGTTATGTGTATATAGGCCCGGAAACGCTTTATATCCAGTTGGAACTCATTTTCAACAACTCTTCATTAATTACATTACTCATGGGAAACACAGGAACAGAACGTATCAGCATAACACATGAAACTCTTTCTTACATGAAATGTTCAAAACGCCCTCTTGGATTAACATCAGAGGACTTTAGAAGAATTCAGAACATTAGAATTGGTTTGGGAAAGAGAAGTGCGTTTAAAATCTTTTATAATTAATTTATGAGAAATTTGGAATGATTTAAAGTAGAAAAAAATTTGGGATGATTTAAATTAGTTTTGGGTCGATTTTGAATACTATAATAAGTTTTTAAATGACTTAGGACGTCTGTAACTAAAGAATAACAGTCAAGCAATATCTAGTAACTAAGCTATACGGAGTAATATTGTTTGAATTGAATTTGATCTGGATGTCAGTTATTGAAATGTTCCATTAATGAACCCCACCGAGCTATAACCTTCAACTATCCAGTAAAGTAAATAGAATCGGAAAATCTTTATCAGTTTGAAAGTTTTGGTGGACACGGATAGTCGACGAACGGAACAGACTAAAACCGCATACTTAATAAATAGCTAAACTAAAGTTATTTAATATTGGTGTCCTTTTTAAACTTAATTTATGAGGTGGAAGTCCGGAAGGATTTAATTGAATTTAAACTATTTAAACATTCCACCGGATACAACTGGTTTCCTGCCCATCAGACATTACTGAGTCACAGCTATTACAGTATATTAACCATACTTTCACCTTCAATAATATTCTCATTGATTTTAACACATTTTCATTTTTAGCACAAACTATGACTTTATCTCATTGCATTGTGTCATTAATCTTCTTACTAGGCTACTCCATTTATGATTAAATTATCTCTTTAACATTTATCAGCATTGTACCAGAATCGGTCAAAATGCTCAGAAACTGATTTTTCAATTGAAAATTGGAAGGAAAAATTCTGCGACCCGGATTCGAACCAGGAACCTCGACTATCATGGCCGATGCCTCTACTAATTGGGCTATGCTTGGAGACGTATCTCCAGTTAATAATTATTATTATTCACTCAGAAACTGGTTTTGCTTGATTAAATTCTCCGTTTAATCAGACAAAAGCACTCTTTAGGAGTTTTCACCGATTCTGGTAGAATGCTGGTATAGCTTACTTTAGAATAGTGCATACCACTTCAAACAAGCTTAGCATATTTTCAATTGTTTGAAATTTATCATCGCAAAATTTTACGTTGTTTATATGTTGCGAATAAAATAATGTTATCTACATTAAAAAAAAATATGAAAAAGGAAAAACTGTAAGCACAATCACGGTCTTCTAGAAACTACCACGCCTGTACATGGAAAAGATAAAATATTGTTACATCGTTCTCGTGGTGCTCAAGGCCACGTTTATCTAGCTGGCTTTGGGTGGTGCTATAACAGAAGTTGAATGTCACAATCTTAGTGCTTCAACAATACATTATTGACGTCATGTTCAGGCCTGGTAGTTTCTAGAAAGTCGTGGCACCATACAAAAATTTGCAACAATTAAAATGCATTCATACATTGTTTTCTTTAATACGCTTATAGCAAAAGAAATTTTCACGCCATCCTTGCAAGGGAAGGTGGGATTCCTTGAATAAAATTGGTGGATGAAACAGCGATGCCTCAAAGAACATCCACACTTCCACTTCACCTATTAAACCTCGGTATTATACTATAGAAAAGCACAGTAGACTGGTATAAAAAATTAGAAACCAACATTTGAAATTTTTTCTCATCGTAACTGCTTTCAAAATATTTAGTTTACTTCATGCCATAACCAAGAAATCAATCACTTGCACATGTTCTTCAATAAGTGTATGTAATAAACAGTGTCCACATCACATGAAACTCCTCATAAATGCTACAGGAATCATTCATATCATGTATCTAAACAATTATAAGGTGGATATTTTTTAATGATCAAAATTTCAACACTAGATGTCAGTATCTAACATCCTTACATGGCCTCAAAATTTAACATGAATAAATACTAAATATGCAATAACAGTTACAGTAACAAACAATTAACAACTAATTTTTAAATAGTCAATATATACAAACTGTACAATTATTTATAATTATTGTCAAGGACGAAATCTTTGAACTTCTCAGGAAGTTGTCTTCTACGTCTGGGCTTAGCTCTGATGTCATCTTTTCCTGTGGCCTCAGACACTAGCGATCTGTAGTTCTCTTGCAACTGATCATGTTCCTCTGGCTCATCTTGATCTTCTAACGGTAGACAAGGAGAAGAATCGAGATTTGGTGCCTCTGGAACTGGACGAAGAAACTGGACATGGGCGATTTTGATTATAGACGGAGCGGTGACATCACGAATGCGGTAGCACACTGCCCCAACTGGATTTTCAATACGATATGGGCCTTTAAATCTTGGAGTTAACTTGCCATCGGAGTGTTGTGGCCAATTATAAAGTACAATATCACCAATCTTAAATTTATGATCAATGCGACGTAAATCAAAACGTGCTTTGTTGGTCTCATGAACAGTTTTAATTTTATCAATGGCAATTTGTCTTGCTTTTGCGAGGAGGTCAAGTTGTTGAAGTCGATCAACATCATCAACAATAGTTCCTAAATGAATCTCGTTAGGTGGGATACGTGGTTGATATCCGTATAAAAGGTAAAACGGTGAATAAGTCGTAGTCTTCTGTTGTGCAGTATTAATAGACAGAACAACATTAGGGAGTAACTGATCCCAATCAAAAGGATTATCTAAAGCCATTTTCGTTAACGTTGCAATAAGTGTAGCGTTAGCTCTTTCAATCAAGGCGTTAGATTGTGGCGTATAAGGTGTTGTTGGCAAATGTTCAATTCCATACTTAGCAAACATACGTTGTGTTTGTTGACTGACAAAGCATGTACCATTATCAGATATGTACGCAAGTGGTGGTCCGAAACAATAAATAATATCATTTTCTACTGTGTGGATGACGTCTTGTGCAGCGAGTGAACATGTAGGTCTAGCCAGCAGAAAGCGTGTAGCATGGTCTATGTGTACTAAGATATACAAATTTCCAGCTGTAGTCTTCGGTAATGCGACGATGTGGTCAGCAGAGACGATCTGCCATGGGGTCTCTGGTATGGGACGATGCCCCAGGGGTCCATAAGCAAGGACAGTTCGACGGTTGGTTTGAGCACAGGGCAAGCATGATCTGGTATATGCCTTCGTATCACGAAGCATGGATTTCCACCAGTATTTAGCTCTAAGACGATTGAGTGTTGTCTCACAATTTAAATGTCCGCTGTCATCATGACATATCTTAAGAACAGATGAACGTAATGACTGAGGTACAACTATTCGTTTGTGTTCATGACCTTTCACATTTGTAACATGAAGAAGAATCTCATTTTCACATTGAAAGCTCTTGTGAATTTGACGTAGATGTGGTGTCTCCGGTTCACTATTTAGCTTCTTCAAAATAAATTTGCAATAACTATCTGCTTGCTATGCAAGCATGAGGCTTGGTTCGGGTGATCTTACAATTGTAAGGCAAACATCTTGTTTTTGCGGATAACGAGAAAGACGATTGGCAATAGTATTTTCTTTTCCTGGACGATGCACTGATGTAAAATCGAATGCAGCAAAATCAATAACATAACGTGCAAACTTCCTATTTAATTTTGCCTTATTAAGAACATATGCAGTTGTAAAGTTATCAGTGATCAATGTAAATGGTATCCCTAACAGATAAATGCGAAATTTTTCTAAAAGTGCCCAATGAACTACTGTAACTTCAAGCTCATTAATATGGTAACGAGTTTCTGCATCTTTAAGTGTTCTACTTGCATACTCAATAACACAACGATTGCCGTTCTGAACCTGTAAAAGGCATGCACCTAAACCTTCGTATGATGCATCAGTCTCAACAATAGTTGGTTCGCCTTGTTTAAAAAATGACAAAACTGGAGGTGATGTAACGAACATCTTCAATTTATTAAAGGCTTCCTGTTGTTTGACATTAAGCTGAATAGGCATGTTCTTTGAAATCTGTTTAATTTCTGTGCTATTCTTAATGATTTTCGACTTTTGCACTTTCAACAACTCAGTCAATGGTCTCGCAATAGTGGCATATTTAGGTAAATACTTGCGAAAGGTGTTAGTAAAACCCAAAAAGGAACGAACTTCATGAACTGAAGAAAGTGTTGAAAAACTCTCAACTGCTGATGTACGTTTAGGATCGGACGTTCGCCATTTAATGATATAATACGACCAAATATGGAAATTTCTTCTGCAACAAAAATACATTTTTCTCGCTTCAATTTCAAGTTCTTACTACGAGTTGCTTCAAAAATAAGACGAAGTAATAGTAAAAGTGACTCAAATGTATGGGCTCCACCTATTATATCATCAAAATATGTAAGGACTCCATTTTCATATAAGTGACCATAAGACGCTTTCATAACTCTTGACATAATTGCTGGGTCTCCTGCTAACCCAAACATAACTCGAAGAAATTCAATATGATAGTCTGGTGTTACGGCTGCTGTTTTTAGAATGTCTCTCTCACAAATTCTGATGTTGTGATAAGCGTGGAAAACGGCAAGAATGAATTTAAATGGATATTGGGCTACATGTTGTATAATATCATCCATACGATCGATGGGTTGAGGATCTGCAATCGTAATAGGGTTAATTGTTTTCGAATAGTCGACAACTGGACGAAAAGGTGTCGTGGGATGAAATGGTTGCTCAACAACAAACATAGGAGCAGCATATGGTGATTTTGAAATCCTACACACACCCTGAGTTATCCATTTTTCCAGTTTGTTTCAAAAATAAACGTTCTGGTTCTGGTAAACGGTAAGGGCGACATTTAATTGGACGATCATGTTCTAGATTTATCTCCATTTCGAAATCAGGAAAGTTGCCTAGCTTCTCATCAGATGTGGCAAAAATATCTGAAAATTCTTCCACGAGGTTCTCTATTTCATCTTGCTGTAATGGGCTAATGAACGAAGTTTTTGGTGAAGTATTAACATCATAGGAGAATCATAATTAGTCTTGTTTTTTGAATGTGAGATGCGATCTGATTTTCTCATGATTTCTGCTGAACTCTCATGATTGACGTACGATTTCTCTAATAAGGTAGAAGACGACTGATCATGTTTTACTTCCACTAAAGGTTTCGTATATCGCGACAATGGACAAATTCATCCAACAATACTTTTAGTAACTTTAACACATTCAAATGTCTCTGTAACTGTTGGTGTCATGATAAAAATTCCTCCATCTGGTTCGTGGATTATTCTAGCATATACAGAAAGTTGCCAATCACGACCTAAAACTAGAGGTACAGACAAATCTTCACATATGCCTATTTGTGGCATTACGTAATCTATGTTTCCAACTTGAATTCTGGATGTAAACCAAGCAATTGGTGTCATTATATGACCTGCGACTTTGTAACTTCCTTTCTGCCAAGGATAAAGTTGTGCATTGGATGGAACCTGTTCTTTATGAATAAGTGTAATAACTGAACCTGAGTCTGCCAAAGCATCAATAGCAATGTTCCCATTCAATATAGTTGGCACAAGTGTTACTGTAACTGCATCATGATTTTGAATGCAATTGACTTGATTGGTGGCATCTAACTTAACTGTATTTTGTGTTTGAATTTTAGATGACTGACGTGTCGATTTATTTGATGCTGCTGAGGAACTTGTAACATCTTCCGAAATGTTTCCTGGTGTTGATTTCGCAATAGGATGAGTAATGGATTTCGATTTTCTCTTCGTAGAAGGTTTAAAACAATTATACAAAACGTGTCCTTTGTCTCCACAACGAAAACAGATTTGATCTTCAGGACGATCAATTTCAGGATTATAACGATGTATCTGATGACTGCCACGTTGTCTGCTATGTTTTACTTCGACGTGAGGATTTGATTCATCATGCTTAACTGAATTTGTTGGGAGACTTTGTTGATCCACATGAACTGAATCTTTCACTTTACGAATAGTATCCAATGGTATAGCATGATCTACGAATTCTGAAACAGTTGAGCATCTAAGTGAACCATTCATTCGATTTTGGTGATTGTAATTAGTAATTTTATCCTATGTGTTGGGTTTGCAAGATGCAATTTGCATTTGGCCTAATTTGCATATTCAAAATTTGTCTGATTGGGTCATAAGATAGGCCACAACCATTTCCTATCTTGTACTGACCATGTTGTATTCGTGATTCCTTCTAGTATTAATGATACTCTTTCTTTCTGTTCAATTTGAAATGGTGTGTTCTCTATTAAGGAATCTTTTTCAAAAATGTATTCTACCAAGGTTTCATTATTTCTTAGTTGTCTTTTAGCTTGATAAGATATAAAGTCTGCAAACGACATTCGCATCTTAAATCTTTCTTTTAACTTATTCTTCCATTCTTCCCAATTCTGTAATTTTCTACCGACGACTTTATGCCAATTTAACGCTGAACCGCGTAATGGAGTAACTGCATTGACGAGAGTAAGAGAAGAGGTCCAATGTGTATGATTTGCAATTCTTTCAATTTCTTGTATCCATTCTTCCGCATTGTCTGTAGTTTTTCCTTCAAAAATAGGAATGGCTCGTGCAGTATCGTTTGTTGAAAATACTTGCAATGGCGTTGACGAAGAGTTTATTAATTTTTGGACAATCTGTTGCTGCGTAGCTGCAATTGCGATAGGACTTGCAAAACATTTTCAATGTTGCATTAGGTTGTGGTTGTTGTAACAACTGTAAAGCTTGTAAACGTTGTTGCATCTCTGAAACTCTAATAGCATCTTCGTCTCTTTTTCTACGTGCTGAAATTAAAATTTCATGTATTCCTTCAGCTTGGAGTCTTTCGTTTTCTGTTCGCAAGCGTTCTATAAGTTCATCCTTTGTTCCAGTGTCAAGCAAACATCTGAAACGCAGTTCTGTTCTGAGTTCATCTACTTTCCATTTTTGTAAGCCTGATATTTCAATAGAATCTACGTTGGACATCTTGAATTTTAAATACAACTAATTCAAAATTGTCATCAATAGTGATTTTGTTTTGATGGAGTAATTAGCAATATAACTATCAAAGAATAATGTCTTAGTGTTATTTTGAATAACAGAGTTTTTAATAGTTCCTTCGATTGGAGCACAAAGAGAAGTCAAGCTCTTTCAAAATGGCGGATTGGCGGGAATTTAACGCTTCGAAGAACAAACAGAAGTCAAGTTTACTTTTATCTCTTTATATCGTAAAAGAAAAGTTTCAAATACGTGATCTGAATAACGTAGTAGTAAATTTGAATTTGTTTATTCTTAAATATATCTTCAATTTAACTAACTTTAAAGTTCGAATTTTTCGCTGTCGATGTTTTCAATGATGAACGTGAGCATGTAGTGGTTAGGGTTAACGGATTCAAGTGAATTGTATGTTGTTTAATTTCTTACTTGAGGAACGATAACGAGTCCAGGTGACGAATCTTATACAGACGGCAACGGTTCGAATTCTTAATGGTTACACTGATTTCCTTTTGAGTAAACGTCTCCAAAAAGAAGAAATCCGGCTCGCCATAAGAAGCACGCGACTGCGCCATATAAGGTGGATATTTTTTAATGATCAAAATTTCAACACTAGATGTCAGTATCTAATATCCTTACACAATATTGAATTGACGTTTGATTTTGCTTTGCTTCTTCAGACAAGTGTTCTGCTTTGTAAAATAACTATTGCATGAATAAGATGTAGTTGGGTCATATTTGCTGTTGTGCAAGTTGGATCTTAAACTGTAATTCACTTACAAGATTAGTTCGGAAGCTGGAATTTACCAGGTGGTTCCTGCACAAATGCATACACATCTTTCTCAAATCTACTTCGATCTGTGTTTATAAGCACATGTATTCGGTTAAAACGAGGGTATTTTGATTATAGACTAGCACAAATATATGGGTATATTTTCGATACCCCCATATAATTTTGCCATTCAGTTTTTGGCATGCGACAATGGGGTGTGGATGGCTTTTCAAGCATTGCGGTTTCAACTACCAATTTTATTCAAGGCATCCTATCTATCGTTATCAGTCTAACACTAGATTATATTTTTACACATAACGTTAAATGGGATCGATAGCTGGCGCTTCCGTTACTGAAATCTCAACTCACTGAAATTTCCGTGCAATTTGCTGTCCATTTTTCGTATTAAAGAGCAAAAAATAGTAAAGGGTAAACGAAAAGCAGTCGCCGGAAGTGGCTTTCAAGAGCTACAGATTCACATCAAATTCGAAACTGAAACATAACCCTTTGTTTTCAAGTGATTTTTGAGAAAAATATATACACGACGATGGTTTTTTTTTTTGATATAACGTAATTTTACCGAACTAAAGATGATGTCGCAATTATAGCAATAAATATTCAGTAAGAAATATTCCTCCGGTTTGGCTGGATGCATCAGTTTGTTTGTTTTTTTGGGGTTTTTTTTTTTTTGTTTTTTATTTTTTTTTTAATGTCAGGTAAACATTAAGATTGTTAATGCTGCCGTGTAAATGGGCTTTGAATAATCAATCCCCTTCACACAACATGTCTCCAATATTTTATAATTTTTGCTTATCTTTTTACATGAGCCGGCCAAGGAAATTTTTTTTTGTCACTTCGTCGATCAATAGCGGACTGAATAAACAGATTAGAATGATTAGAATTTTCGGCTCCAACCCTGTCCTCGGACCATGGATCTCCAATTATGCGAACATAGCCGCGTCTAGAGGATTTTGTTCCTGAAGACTTTCATCAAAGACATCTCCATTAGTGAGGCCGGACATTTTCTTTATTCTCGCCCCTAAATCCGTGTATAGGCCTTCTCTCATTACGATTTCTACGGTCTTTTGAAATGGACTATTTTTATTTCCAAAGCATTTCTTTAAGAACTGTATGAGATTTTGTAATCTGCCCTTCCTTATGCTGAAGCTATTTATTTTAAATGTTTAGATAACATTATTTTACTCACGGTTGTATTGCACCGTATACTCTGCTTTGCAATGAAATTGCCCCACCAACAAGCAGTTATCCGACCTTATCCATATTTATTGGCGGGGGGGGGGGTCGTCTACCTCCGACTAGTAAACGATTAGATGCGTGCTCACGGGACATGACCATTTGGATTGATATAGGGTGTCTGGGTGCTTGTATAGGCTTATCAGTTGACACCTGTGCGAGACGTTCCATGCAGTAGGGAGGAAGCAACTGCCTCGTGAACGTACAGTACTGTAATCCACACAACGGTCTCAATGCCGCGACGACGACAACGACAGCCGTTCACTCAATTAACGGACTTTGAACGAGGTCGGATTATTGGCCTCTCCGAGGCTGGATGGTCAACCAGACGGATTGCTGTCCATGTGTCGCGGGACGCACGGACGGTAGGCCGATGTTGTAAGCATTAGCGAGAGGAAGGCACACATACCAGAAGACCAGGCTCTGGGGCCCGGAGAAGCACGTCAGCTCGTACCGATAGGCAGATACTGCGAACAGCGCTGGCGGACAGAACCATCACCCTACGGCAACTGCACGACAACATCACTATTCCCGGTACTGCTCCAGTGTCAGTAGCGACAATAGCACGCCGGTTGCACGCCGCGACAATGTCTGCCAGGCGTCCATTGTTAGACATTGTCGCGGCGATACGACTGCAATGGTATCGTGAACGAGTGGGCTGGCGAATGGAATGGCTCCCGGTGGTCTTCAGCGACGAATCCCGCCTTTGTTTGGACACCGACGACAGACGCGGACGGGTGTGGCGCAGACCACTGGAACGTGCCAGTGAACAATGCATCCGGTATCGCCATCGTGGTGCTGAATCTAAAATTATAGGACAGCAGCTAATCATTTTATGACTAAAATACTAATTAATTTAATGAAAATAAATATACGTATTTATAAATTAAAACTTTTTTTAATATAATATTACTATTTTATTAATTAAATTATACAACTGTTTTATTATTTTAATATATAATACATTTTATCACGTGAGTTTAAAATTTGTGGACACGCTGCATTTCGAAAAACTTACATATTCAGTTCATGGGATTTTCTATTAAACTTTATTCCTGTTAATCTTTATTCTATAAGCCACTGTTGAAAACCATTTTGAATAATTAAAATTCCAAGAAAGTAATTTTGTTACAATCTTAGCTCAGCCGAAACCGCTGATATTAATTAGATTACCCCGTCAAGGGGTAAATTTCCAAAAATCATGAAACACGTCTTTCTTAATTTCTTACCAAAGGGCCAAATACCAATTTTCATGGATTTAACTTAAAAAAATGACGGATTTTCATACAAACCTATATCTCCCATTTTAGCCCCTTAGGAGATGAATTTCGTAAAATCCTTTCTTATTGGTGCCTACGTCTCAAAATAAACGTACTGTCAAAATTTCATGTAATTAGCTTCAGCGGTTTCATCTCGGCATTGATGAATCAGTCAGTCAATCAAGCCATTTTTTTATTCAGACTACTGGTACCGGGTGTTTTTCTCGAAAAATACGCATTATACAAAAAATAAAAAATACGTGTTTAATATTTTTAAAAAAAGCTATCCAATGAAGGGGGGAGGAGGCACCTTTGAAATTCTAAATAGGAACCTCTATTTTAATGATATTTTCAGGTTGTACACAAAATTTGAGAGATGTTTTTTCCTTGGTGTTTTTTCAATTGATCCAACCTTTTAGGAGATAGAGGCACTGAAAGTGTGGAACTTTTAAAAGTTTTGAATCCAATTTTATCGGGGGTCTTACAGAATTCCTATTCTGCATTTTCATGGTCTTTAATAATCCGAAGTCAGAATTTCAAAAATCCAAAATTTTTTAGTAAACAAGTCGAGTCTGTGCATGGAGCTAATTGGATTACCCCCTCAAAGAGTAAATTTCCAAAAAATCATGAAACAAGTCCTTCTTAATTTCTTATCAAAGGGCCAAATACCAATTTTCATGGATTTAATCATGGATTCAACTTAAAAAATGACGGATTTTCATACAAACTTACATCCCCTATTTTACCCCCTTAGGGGATGAATTTCGTAAAATCCTTTTTCAGTGAGTCTTTACATAAAATAAAACTACAGACCAAATTTCATATTAATATCTTCAGCGGTTTCGGCTCGGCGATGATTTATGTCCGGGAGGATGAAAATCGATCTAATAAAAATCTATGTATTGCTGAATTATAAATATATATTTTTAATTATTTAGTCAAGCAACGATGTTTGCCGCTTTTTGATGAAATTTACTTGTAACTGTCAAAACTTAAAACTGAATTTTCTGTTTAAAGTTAATGTCTTTGAACCGAAAACGATGATTCCCATGCAAGCATATTGCTTTTTAGTCCACTATATGGTTAGAAGTCATTTATTTTAGTATTAAATTTTGTATACGAAGATGCCAATTTTAATGTTTATCTTCCTAGCCACATTCTATTTTTTAACGGCTTAAAATTAATTTTATATGGATCCTTTACATTAATCGACTATTTTTTTTAGTTTGCTTAATCCTACTGAAGATTATAGCGTTATAGATAATATTTTGAGATGTTTCTTTTGTCACTTTAGATATACCATCGCTTATGCGATGTAAATTGACATATGCTTGTGGCAAATTCTGGGTTGTATTGATGGTCATGCATCAAGATATGTTTAAGGACGCTCATGCATTTAAATTGTTATCAGAATACTAGTAGAACCCGTGGGAAAAGTTTTTTGCACAAAAAAGTCCATATTAATGACGGGATATTATTTTTCACAAGAATCCGCCACTGCTATGTTTTCTTTTATCATTTAGTGGTATCTAATCATATTGGTTTTCAAATGATTGATTAGTATTCTTATTTACTTTTCAAACCCGCTTATCCGTTAGGGTCGCGGGGGCAGCAGCCCTATGGAGGATCTCCAGCGATCGCGATCTTCCGCCATCAGGCGCATGTCCTCCCTGGTAATACCCAAGCGACTCGAACCCAGAATCTCCATGTAGTCTAGCCACCTGGTTCTAGGCCGATCCCTTGGTCTCTCACCCACCGGCTTGGAAAATAACTGCCTAGGAAGACCAGTTTGCGGCATCCGTATCACGTGGCCATACCAGCGCAACTGAGATCTCTCAATGTGGAGAAGCAGCGGCTCAACACCTAAAGACTCCCTAATTGTGCTGCTGTGCATTCTATCTATAATAGAGTAACACCTGCCACACCTCTCAGAAATCTCATTTCGGCCGCTTGTACCCGCGATCGCACTCTTTCGGTCATTACCCAAGCCTCATAACCATAGGTGAGAATGGGGACAAAGACAGATTTGAAGACGGAGAGCTTGGCTTTGTTACCCAGCTCGCGTTTCGTTACCACAGATCGCCACAGTTCACGTCTGACACAGCTTGCTGCACCGATCTGAGCATCCAACTCTTCTTTTTTATTCATGAATTGAAACGGCACCTTATTAAATTCGCATCATTCGAAAGGCTTAAATATTCAATTCTTGGAGTTTTCTATTAACATTAAGAAATGAAGAGTTCTCTATACTGTCCTTCTTGATGAAGTTGATGGAGGCCTTGCAGTGCATATCGGGAAAGAAAACGCACAGAATTCCGACCGATAAGCGGTTTTCTCCAAATTTTTATTTTTAGACCGGACACAAGAATCAACTTCTCCTTACGCTAATATGAAGACATTGAATATGAGGGCATATTGACTTCATATCAGCATAAGGAGAAGTTGATACTGGTGTCCGGTTCAAATTAAAAATTTGGAGAAAACCGCTTATCGTTTTGTTTATTTTTGAGAGCAACTGAAATTCAACTCATTCTATCGACGATATATTTCTGAATTTTCAAGATATTTGCTTGGGTTTTTTATAAGAGTAATTTGATATATTTGGCTAATAAATTATGCTAAAGACATTTTGGTAACGCTTGCGCATGCGCAGTTAAACATTTAGTAAAAATGTTCATATTTCATCAAATATTTAATATTTTTATATTCTGATTGCAGGGTGTTGTCTTTACTGTAGTTTGTCAAGTTTCCTGAAAATGGCATTGCATTGGGTTGAAAACCCTGCATGTTATAAACATAAACTTACGAAAAAATAAAATTTCGATAATTTTAAGGAAACTCTTATATATCTCCATGAATATACGTGCTATTGCCATACAAATGAACAGATAAGTAAAAGAAGCCTCATAATCATAGGCTACAGTTACAACACATTTCAAGTATTGCGATCTCAAACATTATTTATTTTGGTTCAATTTGTTGCTGGTCCCCTATTTGCCTTCGGGACAAAACTTTCGCTGAAATATGAACTATAACATGCTCTTTACACCCCTGAAGTTTCAGGATAATTTGTCAGGTATTTTTCTAGATATTCGACAAAACGTCTAAAATCTAATGTGTCCAATTACTTTTTGGTAGATAGTGTATATGTTTTGATTCTTAGTTGAATTATTACTAGAATGTTTTGACTGATGAATCCGAACTATTTATGACACACTGTATGCATCTTGGAGGAAACTATTATCGTTTATAATCTTTTTTGTATTAGATCAAATAAACAAAATAATTCCTTTTGATTTTGGACAAAAGATACTTATTCAATCTTAATAATTTCTTTGTCTCTTTCAAATAAAAGAATTGTTATTTATATTCTGTAGTTTCTCTTTTCAGATGATTTTAAGTGTTTTCTTCTGCCAGTTAATAGTTTGCTTGGCCACTTGTTTAACTTTATCTTAATTGAACTTGGGTTAAACTTTCATTTTTATAGATTAAGCTTTTGTTAAATGGGTTATTGCGGGTCTCCACCACACGACAATGCAAATCAGTTAATTTAAGAGCCAAGTCTTAAAAGCAATGAAATAAGCGAAAATTTCATAAATTTATGATCCACGGTCTGGAGTTTCGAATTCAGGTCGTGGATTATCTTTATATATAAAAGGATGCGTCTGTAAATGTTCTAAAAACTTTTGAACCACTTATCCGATTGAGCTCAAATTTGCACCATATGTTCATTAGGTTTAGAGTAAGGTTTACATGTCGCCAAAGGGAGGGGGTGGGGTAAATATAATATATCTTGATTTATGTCTGTTTGTTTCCTCAAGAGATGGCGCCCGGGATTCGCCATCAAAATTTCATCATACAAATAGACCGAGCAAAGCCGGGCATATCACCTAGTGAATTTCTATTTTTCATTTATTTCATTGAATAAATTTTCGGAGCATTACTCCTTAAACCCTTAAGCTAATCATAATAGATGTTGGATGTTTACCTATCAATAACTCGACATTTGCAAACAATCCCAGCTAACAATAAATAACTGGACGTTCACAACCTCAGCATGGACAGCCAAACATGCACGGGCGTTATCACTCTAGAAGATTACTCATTGGTTACATAGGAAGCAAGAGTGGATTTAGGTTATGATGCGCATAATATCGCGCTGGAAAAGCCAAATCATATCAATGGATCAAAACCCTAATATTTGTATCACTGTCTACGATGCTCTTTCTGATCCTCATCCTACCAAACACTACCCACCAAAACTTATTGCGCAAGACACGATTTTTACAAAAGTTATAGGCCATTGGAGGAATTTTCAAAAATAAGTAGTATATCGCGGACTTTCAGAGCTTCCTGCCATTTATGAGTTCAGTTCTCCCACACTCAGAAATTCTGATATTGCTCGAATCAAATGATCGCTAAGCTCCTCTGCCGCCTTAATTCTTTTATTATGCGCGTATGAAACGGTGTATTCAACATGGACAGTTTCTAAATGATCACTCAGGAACGAGCACAATTTAATTTTTAACGTTCGAATATTCTAAATTTATAATATCGCTATGTGGTTTGTTTTTTTTTTTCAAAACCTAATTTAAATACAACATACTTGGCAACGTGAATCAAAAACACTGATCTTACAAGAAACATGTATGTTTGCCGCGGTCTAGAGAAATCATTTTTTGAGTTATCGGAGAAGATATCAAAAAAAAGACAATTCTTTTCTATTGACGATAAACAGACTCCTAAAACTGTTCAATATTAAACTCGCATTTGTTTTCCTTCACGAGAATATCATCTAGGTTAGATTTTAAAATGCGGATCCTAAGTGACATGTGATCACGGATTAATTACATTTCCCCCGTTGATTATTATAATTGATTAACGCGGTTTTGAATAACAAGACAAAATTGCAGAATTAATTAACCGCCCTAATCAAGGGATCCAACAGTCGTTTGTGTAGCATTTAGAGGCGTAGCAAAACAGCAGCTCTAATCTTTCTTATGCGGCAGGGATAAAAGAAAAACAACCAAAAAAACATTTTATTAGTTTTTCCATGTCTTTAACCATTAAAATACAAAGTCCCATTCAGTGTGCAATATCAGATAATGGCAGATTCTGTGAATTTCTCCAATTTCGCTCGCTCACTTTCATGGAATTCTATCCTCTATGTATGAAAACGTACATCAAAAGCATTAAATATACATTAGTAAACATCACAAAATTATACGTATATTGAAAAAATAATTACTCAAATGCCGAGAAAAGCAGGATAATCTCTTTATTGTGAAAGGTTTAGCCGGGAGGAATTTTTAAATTTTTGTGCATGTAAATTTTTTATTCTTCACGAGAGCCGCGGTCTTAGAGCGGGAGAAAGTTGCCTAGCAACCAAATAAATAAAATTAATCTTTTAAAATCCACATCGAGCGGTGTTAAACAATAAAGTGTGCGGAAGAAAAAATTAAATTAAAAGGAAGAAATTGTTGCCTGGAGATGAATGTAGAGAGCTGATTGGAGTTCCAAAAGGTAATCTAAGGGGAGGAAACGGACAGTGAAAGATAAACGAAGACGTAAGCTAGAAAAACACGAAAATAAAAAATGAGTACCAAAAAAAACAAATAATAGTTTCATAATATTTAACTTACCTTTAAAAGTCTAGATAATAGTATAAGGGATTTAAGTGGAGTTCTGTTATTTAAAATTTTATATCGTACCAGAACACTCGCTTAAATCTGACAGTTTCATCATGAACAAAATTCTAAAACTGCCCGTCTAAACGGATTCATTTATAATTTACACCCTTTAAAGGTAAGTGCTCGGTACTGATGAAACCATCCATATTAAAAAAATATTTAAAAAAAGAAAAGTGCTAACAAATGTTTTAGCTTATTTATGGATTATTCTTATCTAGATATCCCATGTAAATAAATTCAAGCAAATTTACCTTTAAAAGATTAAATGAATATTTTTCGAACTGAGGCGATGCTACAAGCATAAAATATTTTTAAACAGGAAAATCCGCGCCGAAAATTTTCATATGTAATCATTATATTTACTGAGATTTAAAATTTTTAAAAAATACTAATGTGCAAATCTACATTTACGATAAAGTAGTTAACTTCATTGGCGAGGTTGCTTCATACAATCTCTTAAATTTCCTCTTGAATCTCTAAGGAAACAGCCGCCAGGCTTACCCTAATTTCAACGAATAAAAACGCTTTGATTTCCTCAACTTCAAAAATTTTACATTAGATTACTCCTATGGCAGCTACAGAATAAAGTTTGAATGCGTTGATGACATCTTAATATAAAATTTCTCCTCCAAAATAACAAAAAAATATTGTAATTCAAGATGAACTTTTCTTTTATGTGCTCCTAAAAAAAGGCAACTTTAAGTTACCGTACCTACATATTGTAAAGACGATTACCTAGAATGATGAATATTATACTCTATAAATGCAGCACTAAGCTAATTTTAAAACGTCATATTTTACTCGTTTAAGTCCTTCATATTGAAACGAGTGATTTATTTTTTGGTGTGTTCTTCTTTGAATAATCGCATCGATAAAATTTCTTGATAATCGAAGGGAATCAATTTGAAATTGCTCAACCAGATTTGACATAAATGTAGAATGACCCTCTCGCTTATTCTGGTTTCTAGGCAACATTTTTGACTCGATGATCGCTGCTCGTTAAGAAACGAATTTTACATACGAAATTCTGGATAATGGAAAAATTCTTCCAGAAATACCTACAGAAAATTCAAAAAATGTCCCCCCCCCCCCCTGCATTAGCAAGTCGTGTATGAGAGTTTCATTTCTTTAATTTGGGTAGTAAACAAGCTAAACATTTCCGATGGATCAAACGAGGGAAATATTTATTAGCTTATACACTGCTTTGCAATGACATTGCCCCACCAACAAGGAGTTATCCGACCTTATCTATATTTAGTAGGGGGGTTCGTCCACCTCCAACTAGTCAACGATTAGATGCATGCTCCGATCATTTGGGTTGATACAGGGTGTCCGGGTGCCTGTATAGGCTCATCAGTTGACACCTGTGCGAGACGTTTCATGCAGTAGGGAGGAAGACAGCTGCCTCGTGAACGTACAGTACTGTAATCCGCACAACGGTCTCAATGCTGCGACGACGACAACGACAACCGTTCACGCAATTAACGGACTTTGAACGAGGTCGGATTATTAGCCTCTCCGAGGCTGGATGGTCAACCAGACGGATTGCTGTCCATGTGTCGCGGGACGCACGGACGATAGGCCGAAGTTGGAGGCAAAGGCGAGAGGAAGGCACACATGCCAGAAGACCAGGCTCTGGGGCCCGGAGAAGCACGTCAGCTCGTACCGATAGGCGGATACTACGAACAGCGCTAGCGGACAGAACCATCACCCTGCGGCAACTGCGCAACAACATCACTATTCCCGGTACCGCTCCTGTGTCAATAGCGACAATAGCACGCCGGTTACACGCCGCGACAATGTCTGCCAGGCGTCCATTGTTGTGTCTTTCTTTGACACCTGAGCACCGCGCGATACGACTGCAATGGTATCGTGAAAGAATGGGCTGGCGAATGGAATGGCGCCCGGTGGTCTTCAGCGACGAATCCCGCTTTTGTTCGGACACCGACGACAGACGCGGACGGGTGTGGCGCAGACCATTGGAACGTGCCAATGAACAACGCCATCGTGGACCAACATCCGGGATCATGGTGTGGGGTGCCATCGGCTACGATACCAGAACGCCTTTAGTCATCATCCAAGGCACTCTGACAGCAACACGACACGTCACAGAGATTCTGCAGCCCGTATTACTGCCCTTTCTGCACACCATACCCGGCGCAGTCTTTCAGCAGGATAACGCCATACCGCACACGGCAAACATGAGCATAGCATGTCTGCTTGATGTCAACTGTCTGGCTTGGCTCGCGAGGTCCCCAGACCTATCGCCAATTGAGCACGTTTGGGACATGGTGGGACGTCGTTTACGATCACCCCGGAATCTCCATGATCTGACACAGTAGGTTCACCAGGCCTGGGCAGGCGTACCCCAAGATGACATTCGCCACCTGTATGATCACCTACACCTGTGCCTGGAACAGGCCGCTAGAGATAGTGCATCGCCGCTAGAGATAGTGCCACAACCTACTGATGCCGCTTTCCGTTGGGACGTGTACAAACGAGTGCACGTCTTGGCTCTATAACATAATAAAGGTGTGTTAGGATGTGTCTCTTGCTGTATACCTACTTTTGGCTCATTCGGATAACTCCTTGTGGGTGGGGCAATTTCATTGCAAAGCAGTGTATGAATTACATATATCTGTAAAGATGTTTAATTAGAATTCATGATTTCGGAACTTATACAAATAAATTTGGTAACGTATCACATCATGCACATTGAAATTATTTGGTTTTTCATATACAAATATATTTTTAGAAATATATTCTATTATTTTAAAACATTAAAGCACGAAAGGCAAGCACTAGAAATAAGCTTTCCGACTCTGACCAACAAAATTTTCTAATCACAGCTTATAACTGTGTTTCCCAACCTGGGAGTCGCGAAAGATTTTCTGGAGAGGCACAAAGCTTACTTTAATTGGCAATAATTTTTATAGGGAATTTCGAGATTTTTTTATTCCGCCATGCACTATCTATCCTATTAAAATGTTTTGTTTTGTTTTTATTCAGATATGAGGTGGCGCGCGGGGGCGGGCGCCGCCGCGATTCACAAAAGGTGGGAACCACTGGTTTATAGGGATGAACAAGAAGCAAAGAAAAATTCAGAAATTGATTTTACGATGCATAAAGCCAGTCGTATAATTAAACTGGAGCAAATAATTCTTATCTTGGACGACTCTATGGAAGAAATATTTCCGTTTGAACAAAAAATATAAGCGATTCAGGATGGGGGTTTTTAAAAAAAAGATTTTATGCAATTTTCATAATTTCTATTTATACTGAAATCTGTTATTGATTCTGAAATTTTAAAATGGGCAATTTATTTAGGAACATATTCTTACAGTCTAATTCGATATCTATAAAAGATGGTCAAGAACTAGCAACTCAAAAATTCATAAATATCTGTCGGTATATGATGTTTATGGTGGAAGGACCAGTTTTCAGTTTTCAGGTACGTGTTCCTCGGTGCGACTATCACGATGATCGTTGAGCACTATTTCTTTGTATTTCCTATGGAGCTGTTTTGCTCCGAGCGACTGCCACTAGAGTCGTCAACGATGATCGTACGTCTGGAAAAGTCGTTCAGGAGAAGGGTGAATATAATCGTTAGGCGTTAACGATTTTTGTTGTGAGAAGACTATGTGCAGACGTTTTCTGACCCCGATGATGAAATTATTCTTGAAGAAGTGGCGCATCATTGTCACATGCGTCCTTCAAGGATCAAAGAGTCAAGATAATATATGCGCTGAGATTGCCAATAAAGTTGGAAACCAAATTGTTCTTTAGTTATTTAAATACTTGTATATTTTCTTTCAATAATTACTTAATTTCAATATAAAATGTTTTGACGAAAGTGCACCACAAAATGAACAAAATTTTACTATATTCAATAACTATATTATGCAACATTGTGTAATTCGTGCACAAAGTAGTCAAAAAATATCGCTTTTTAAACGTTCATGACATTTTATTCGTAATTCAGATCAATGAATCAATGATTTTTTTCGATTTACATATGAGCTCAAACATACGGTATTTTTTGGCTCTTTTCATTATATATGTCGTCTTCCATCTCCTCAATCAAAAAGCATTTAATTAATAATTTTTTACGTCCACTCAACTCATTCTGTTAAACACAACCTTCTTCTAGAACGATGCGATTGCGAATGAAAATACGCGACTAGTGGAAAATCAAAAAATCGCAGACGCTCCGAGCAAAATGGTAACCAACGATTATCGTTCAACGTTTAATTATTGAACGATCATCGTGATAGTCGCACCGAGGAACACGTAGCTTATTTCTGCACCAAAGTTCCCTCCCCTGGCGTGTAATATGTTATACTCCTTATGTGATCTTACACGCATTAGGCCATTAAATTTCACTTCAACAAAAAACTATCCTATGAGGAAGATGAAAATTGCAAAACAGCTTTAAAAAAAAAATAAAACTCAACACATTTAACTGGATATTATTCAAATTAGAGAGGGCGCTGCATGACAGGGTCCTTTTCAGTCCAATCTTCCCCGTGATCAAATAATTAATTATTCGTAACATTACCATTAAAGTTTATTATATCGTTTACTCTGAAAGAACCTAAGACTTCTCTATAATTTCAGCTTTTAACGTTAACACAATTTCTTTGCTCGTTAAATAAACGGTTTCATCCTTGGCACAAACTTTACATTTCAATCTACTTTCCGATTTCAGAGAGCCTTACATTTAGTTAACAGCTAAGGCTCTTTAAATTGGCATTCAATCGCTAGTTTCAAACCACGTTAAAATAAAATTTCATCTTTTATCAACTATACACATAAATACCTCGTGTTTCTTCGAACAACTAATCCTTCAACGGCGCAGTTCCGCTCTTCGCTTCTTCTTTCGAAGAAAAATTCTTTCAAAACTCCCCCACAAACCGATTCATCCTTACAGCTCTATTCAAGCATATTTGATCCGCTAAAAATATTTAACAATTATTTTTGTACAGTCAACCGTTGACAACGAGAACCCTGATAGAAAAAAAAAGAGAGAGAGAGGAATAGTTTCTTCGTGACTAACTTCACATAAGACTTATGATAAGAGCCATTCTTTCTACGTGAAATGGAACACCTAAAAAAGACGACATATTTATAAAAGGTTTAAACTTTTTTAAAACATTCCCTACATCAAAATAAGTAACCCCACGGTGTTAATTTTCATCTAACATAATTCCTTACAAAAATATTCGCAGTCAAATTTACAGAAATTAACCGGTTAAGGTATTCTATAAACTCATGTTTCATTCATAGTTCATTTTCAAGCTTAAAATGTGGGCTTTTAAACTACATATTTTCAAATATAATTGAAATTAACGAAAAATTTATTTAACATGATTTTAATATTAATTTTGAAAATTTTAAGTTAAAACGACATATTAAAAATCTGTAAAACATACTAGCATATCATTGAAAGTTTCTTGATATTTGTTCTAATGGCCACCCAAATTTCAAAGTGGAATTCCTTTAGAAGTATAGAAAATGGAAAAAATGATGTAACTAAAAACTAGATGGAACCCGCCAAAATTTGACGGCAAACAACTGTGTGGTTTCATAAACAATCCTCTCCACAAAGACATCACAATCAAGAACTTTGCTAGCACTGATGATCAAATTAACAACAATTAACGACAATAACAATGATCAATGCGCATGCTCACAGGTGCCGATTTTGCTCTTAATAAAAGTGCTTTGCGTTTAATATATAGGACGTTCACTGCTCATGACGGATCGTCGCCTGAGCCATTGCTGTATTCCTACTCCTGCTCACACATCAAAGCAGGGCACCTGACCTGATAAATAACAATGCGTTCGTCAAGCTAGACCCTCCGTCCAATACCATGACGAACATGCGTTCGTCATTTTCAGTTATTAATTGTATTAACTAAATGAAAACGTGGTTTTTAAGGAATGAAACAATAAACTCATCTGGGAACGTTTATTCTTTCATGGGTTCATTTTCCTGTCGATAGATGGAACCATTGCGTTTATTTCCTAATTGCTTATTTCAACACCGTTGTACATCGTATTTGCACCGTTTTTACATTGTTTTTGCTCCTTTTTCGTAAAAAATGGATGATGATGATTATGTCGATGCAAGTAGTAATGTAGAAGATCATTCGTAAAAAATGAATGTGTGTAATGAATTTATTATTCCTTCTGTGCGTTCCAAATTGCATGTTCATTTTTCCATAAATATTTAGTGCGATAAGAGACCTGTGATTTTCAACACAGAGAATATCAATTTTCTTACAAAATTGTTACATGAAATTGTACAAGAAAATTGTGCATCAAAATTTTCTTACAGAAATTTTACATGACGAACGCACGTTCGTCACTGGTTTGTCAGATAGTATCTAAAATCTGATCCTGAGTTATATCCTTCAAAATTTAGGCTGGTCGTGAAGAGGTTAATACTGATTTCGAATTCCATCCTAGTGTTTTGCAATGGATATGAGGGAATTAAACTCTATTTTTAAATAATTTTAGAGTATCGTTTTCAGGTTAATATATGATTTTATAAAATTAACATGTATCCCCCCCCCCCCCAGATTTTATTTTGAAGTCCATACTGTAAAAATTAAAGTGATTCATTTTAGCTTCAATTTGACATATACGACAATTCCCTACGACGAATATAACCAGAGATATGCTTCGTTTTATGTGATGAGATGCGCGAAATTTGTTAAATTTGATAATTAATTATAACTAAAATATATTTTTATCTGGCAAACGAAACTATGCAAGCCTTATATTTTATCCACTAAAATACACTGATAAAGTCTGAGAAAAATCGGAAACCTAAGGTCAATTATCACCCGATTTTGTTCGATTTGACGTGGAATGACTCGTAAGCGAAGAACGGCCTACGTCCTTCCCCACTCTGCTCACCCATTTTCATCGATAGACTGGCCGCTTCAGGGGTCTCGTTGTCAACCGTTGACTATAAGTTTTATATTCATTTACCTCAAAGGGAGCATTGTTAAGAAATTAAATCAACAACAACAAAAGAAGCACCTACTCTTTTTTTAATACTAGCAATTGTACAAAGACATCGACCCTTATGTCAGATTGTTTATTATACAGGGTGATTCAGTCAATTTCTGACCATTTCAGTACTATGATTTATTGACCCATTAATGTTTACAAACTTAGCATTTCAGTATGACATTTTAGGCAGTTCGGAGTTTTTATTCCCGTGGAAAAGTCTTGATGATATGCTCAATGTGGCCACCACGAACGTTTTGAACTGCCCGCAGCCGAATGGTGAAGTTGTTCATAACTCTATCCAGGATTTCTGCATCCACAAGGGTGCAGCAGTCGACGATGCTTTGTCGCAGCTGGTCTAGGGTTCTTGGTGCTGTAGTGAACACACTGTCTTTAAGGAACCCCCAGAGATAAAAATCACATGGGTTTAGGTCAGGACTGGCAGGCGAACAGATTTTTTGGTAGGGGAATCGACCAACCTTGTGCGAACATTTTCGACAACTTCGGCCGTTCGAACACGAGCTTCGCTCCCGCCTTTTTTCTTGCCTTTAACACATCCAGTGGCACGAAATTGCTTGACAAAATCCATGATTGCTTGCCTGCCTGGTGCGTCTCGACACTTATACTCCTTCCGGAACTTTCTTTGCACGGTTACAGGTGATTTTGTCTCGAAATACCATTCGACAACCTTGCATTTCTGCTCTGTTGATAAAGCGGGCGCCATTTTTCAACAATACGATTTTCATGCAGCGCCGTTGCAACAATACAAACTCCAACTATTTAGAAATTCGATATGGCGCTCATATTCTTTCAATTGTTTATCCCTATTCGAGTGAAATGGTCAGAAATTGACTGAATCACCCTCGAATCAGTCTCTGGTCTCGACTCTTGCAAATCAACCAGAACTTCCCATAGCGTAAGCAATTAAAGCACTGTATATATGCAATTTATCATGATCACCACCTAGTAGTAAAAATGTACAGTTGAAACGCCCTCTTTACAAATCTTTAACGTAATTACAGTATTACTACAAATTTTCAAATGCAATCAAAATAGCAAATAAGCGATATCCCACAACATTGACGCGAATATTTAAAATTTCCACCATCACATCTATCAATCTATCTATCTATCTACTAAAAGTCTTTGTATTTCTGCAGACGTTAGCGATATACAGCCAAAAACGGTGCACGATAGAGGAAAATCTGCTGGGGAAAGGTACCTCTGAAATCGACTGATTTACAAAATGATCCACGTGTTGCCGAGATAAACTCCTTCTCGGGTGTTTTCTCTATGAAAATTTTTCACGAGCTTGATGTTTTTTCTTGTTAATGTTGCTTATAATACACAGTTTGTCATTCTTTTTCAACAATATGTACAACCTTTTTCAACAAACGCACATTCAATTTCATCAATAATTATTACTGCACACTAAAGACAACCAACTTCATCATTGTTTTAATTCATTACAAGTAAATTCTTTTTCAACTCATTATAAATAATGGTGATAGACATTTGATTTCAACAAAGCAAATTCATTTTCAACAAAAAGCATTCATGTTCAACTCCACTGTTTGCATGTGCAATGGAATATTCTTTTTCAATAAAGAGCATTCACTTTCAATTTTTCACAAGCACATTAGCATTGCATGAAAAATAAGCTAGAAATGGCTCAGAGAGGAAATTATAAAACCACCAGTAATGATTGAAGCTTATTTAGCAGATGAAGATTATGTTGCTGTTGCTGAAAGGCTTCATATAAATAGGAGTACAGCATATTCCATTATCAAGAGGTACAGTCGGGTGCAAAAGGGCTTTTACCTAGGTCAAAACTGTTCGGCTTCCTTACAATAATTCAATCCAATGAGATTGCTTTTTCCAGGTATCTAGTCTGCGAGCACGCTTACTATGGAAACATTCCATTAAGTTTTTGCTTAGCATCGGGGGTAGGCAAGTTTTACGTCACGTGCTCAACTATGTTGACAAAAAGATTATTTTGGCTGTTCTGATGAGAATTTTTGTTTTATTAATAATAAACTAATCTCTTTGGTTAATAATATAACATAAGTGGTGCACAGTATCGATATAATTATATGCGTGATCAAGAGATAAGCTGATGCAGCGCTCGTTATGGTGTGAAGCGAAAGTGATTTACAGGTGTAAGTGGAAGCTATTTTCTTTTGACTGCTCGAAAGGTTACAAGTCGCATTTTTTGTGTGTATATAAAGTAATCAACGAGAGTTATGCCAAAACCAACCGAAATATTTTTTTTAATTTATTATATAACTAGATGGATCCCGTCAAAATTTGACGGAGAACAACCCATTTTATTATTAATCCCAGTCTCTTTAATAAAAAAATAATAAAATAAAAAATTGTCAGAGCAACAAATAGAATAATCATTATGCACAAACAAATAGAATAACCAGAGCTTAAATATCTCATTATGCACAAAGAATAAGAAATGAGTTAATTAAATATATTAAATCAAAATAGCTTTAAACTAAATTTCTCTGACAGTATTAAACTGAGACATAAAGTGTCAGCGGATAACATGATCAGTTTTTAAAGCTTTTTCTAACGATATAACATTTAACAGAACATTTTCCGAGTTTTTCAGTAGTCACAAGGAAACGTCATAAAATGATCAAGGCAGGATTTTCTTTCTGCAAATCTTCAGTTTATTTAATTCAAAACAATGATTGAATATTGTCTCATTACAACAATCCCTGCCTTCTGATGGATTGTCGTAACTTTCTTTGTTGGCTTCAGATGCCCATGTACAGAAGTGCCAATTATGCTCTTACAAAAAATGCTTTGAGTTTTAATTATCAAAGTTTTTTACCTACCCTATCAAGATTCAATATGTGCGCCCTTCGTGATACGGATTGCCGAACTCTGAATGCGAAGGACGGCCGGTGCTTTTCCCTTTGCATAGGCAACCTGTCTCCATGAGTTGTCTATGCCAACGCTTAATAGAGGTGGATCGACTCCAAACTGTGGCCGAAAGTTGCGTTGAACTGTGATAACGGACGTTGTCTTTGCGTATTCCACAGCACAAACGCCTTCTGTTGTTGTGTGGGCGCCATCTTGAAAAAATTGTAGTCTTGGGAACGGCGGGAGTATCCAATAGCAATCCTTGTTACTGACACCTCTCTCCACACTCTGGGCACCAAGAAAAAATAAAGAATGGATGGATGGATTTCCAGCTCGCATCTCCCTCTTCCAGGAGACTAGCCGTATGGGATGAAAGGATGATGATGAAAATAGACATCCATGCCCTTGGCGGGATTCGAACCCGCAGCTCGCTGGTTACGAGAGCGGCAAGACCTGCGCCTCAACGCTCTCGGCCACCGAGCCGGCAAAAAAAAAAAAAAAAGGGTACAATCTTTTTCGGACACCCTAAACATAATTAAAATATAAAAAATATTTTTACGTATCATTTGTATATTTATAATTTTTCTTTTTTAGCAAAGTTAAAAAATATTTAATTCACGTCATAGAGTTTTATAATCTCCTCCATCTCTTTGTTCCTGCTTGGATAATACAACAGTTTTCATGTACAGTTCATTCCAAAAGCATGTTCACTTGCTTGGCAGGAGTTGATCTCAGCGAAGTTGATCGGTTATAAAGTCTAGTAGTTTGAACGAACATCGTAGAAGTTTAAAATGGACTTGGCCGTCCAGAGTGGAAATAGGAATGAGGTTTGTGACTGGTGTGGGCGAATTACAGCACTTTTAACTGAAAAGATTAATCGCTGCTTTTTATTTCAGTAAGATAGACTTTGCAGATGAAATATTTAACGCACTTATTATAAACAAAGCAATGAATATCTCAAGAATGTTCGATGAGGGTTTATCCTACGGAAAACATCAGATGTTTAAATTATTGATGAAAATAGGAATGAAAACTCCACGGGCTGAATTCGAACCGGGGACCTTCGAAGAGCTGAAGTTTCTCGGCTCGAATCCAAGCTGCGGAATTTTCTTTCTTATTTTCATCAATAAATATTTAGTTTATTTTTTTTTTCTGTATTTCGTACATTGATATTTTTTACTTATTACTTTTTAAATTATGTTATATTTTGATACCGAAATTGTTCATGCCGCCATATGTTATGCGTATATTTTATAAGAAAAAGAAAGCCATTCCGATATACCGTGTAGTAAACAGCATATTGTATATTGCATAAATATATGCTTTCTTCATACAGGGTGAGTTTTTTAAAAGTGGCCCGGCGCGAGATACTGCGCAGTAAGTTGTCAAATGACTTGTCATTCATGTGATATCGCGCAGCTGATAGAGTGACATTGGTGTGCATGTAGTCGTTTGTGCGAAGTGGCGAAAATGGTGTTATCTCTGCAACAGCGCATTTTTGTGGTAGAACACTATGCACGGCGTCATGGAAACAGTGTGCAGATGAGTTTAAAATTAAGTTTCAAGTTGGTGCTGTGCCTGCAAAACCTCCTGCTAAGAGTGCAGTGCAAAACTTAATTGCGAAATGGCATGTAACGGGTTCAGTACTGAATGCAAAGAAAGTGCGCAGAAGAACACATGCTACAGAAGAACACATGCTACGCAGTCCCGAAACGTCATCACGCGGCTGTCTCAGCAACGGGGTTTGTCTCATTCAAGTGCAATGAAGATCATGAATAAGGATTTACACTTACACCCCTTCAAAATGACCACTGTGCATCAGTTGCATGATGTGGACAAGCCGGCCAGGGTTCAGTTTTGTGAATGGTTCCTGAGCACCATTGCTCCGACGTGCTGGAGGATGGTTATGTGTTCATCTCAGATGAAGCGTGGTTCCATCTGTCCGGTTACGTCAACTCACAGAATATGCACCACTGGTCTTCCGTCAATCCGCATGTGTTCATGGAGTCTCCACTGCATCCACAAAAAATTGGAGTGTGGTGTGCTGTCTCCGCCTGCCGCATCATTCCTGTGTTCTTCAATGAAACTGTGAATAGTGACCGTTATGTGCACAACATCTTCAACGTGTTTGCCGCACAACTTACTGATGACGAACGTGCCAATGCTTACTTTCACCAAGATGGTGCAACAGCCAATTCTGCACACGCAACACTTGCCCGTATCTAGGAAGTGTTCCCATCCGAACATGTGATCAGTCGAGGAACAGAACAGGCCTGGCCATCACGGTCGTCAGACCTGATTTGATTTTTGATTTTCAGCCTGCATCTCCCCTTTTATCCAGGAGACTAGCTGTTTGGGATGAAAGGATGATGGTGAAATAGACAAACACAAACATCCATGCCCTCGGCGGGATTCGAACCCGCGACTCGCTGGTTACGAGAGCACCAAGACCTGCGCCTCAACGCTCTCGGCCACCGAGCCGGCGGTCGCCAGACCTAACGATCTACGATTTCTTCCTCTGGGGTGCACTGAAAGGTGTGGTCTACCAGAACAATCCGCGTACAGTTGCCGACCTTCAACAAAACGTCCAGGCAGCCATTCAGGCCATTCCAGCAGAAACCCTTGCTCGTTGGAACATGTTGATACGCCTTCACACGTGCCTCGAGGTCAACGGAGGACACTACCAGCACCTACTCTCGGTTATTTGCACTGATCTTTGATCATTGTTATCTCTTTTCATGCTTACTTTTACACATTGTTCACCGGGCCACTTTTAAAAAACCCTCCCTGTATATAAGATACTGTATTGTTATACATTATTTTTTCCCGTCGTGGATGAGAATACAATTTTTTTGCCAATACCTTATTTTTTAAGCATAAACCCAGAAGATACTGTATTTCATTTCGACAGATTGGTAGCTATTCCATATGATATACCATAATAGATTTATACATTACTAGGATCCCCCACTGATCGAAATTCGATCACATTTCTGAGAAAAAAAAATCTATGTGTAATTGTTCTAGCCTCAATCTTGCTTATTAATAAACTCTGAAGAATGAAAAATAGATAGCACTATAAATATCCAAAATGCTCTGCATGACATTTCTGACACTACCGATTCATTTCACCGCAGTGATAACTTTGAAAATTTCTCGTAATAATATTTAAAGCAATCTAAAGGTATCTTTTAATATATCTATCGAATTATTATCTAAATATAATATTTATATTTAAGCTAAATTGTCCCTCTCTATCTCTGCGTCTCTCTCCCCGTCCCACTATGGAAAATTAAGCTTTGTTTCGGACCAAAAATCGATGACTTTTTTGTTACTGAAGAAAGAGTGTTAACAAAATTTTTAAAAAATAAATAAAAATCAAAAACTTCAAAATTGGTATTTATTTTATTTTTAACTAAAAATATTACTTTCAAAGTGTATGAAAAAAATTTTTAAATAGCTTAGAAAACGACGAAAAATACATAAAATGCTTACCTACTAATTATAGAAATGTTTTGAATAGTTGGTTAATAACAATTTTTAAGCAATTGTTTCTATAGGTACATTAAAGGTACTATATTATACTTGGGGACCTTCAGGTTCTGAAATCAGTTCGTTGATTTTCAAAAGCTGCAGAGTATTTGTTATGCGGTTTTCTAATGCTTTCAAATGAACATCAACAATGATTTGAGTTAATTTGATATGTATTATTTAAAAAAAAAAACAATAAAAAAGGCAATGCTACATGCGTTGACAAATATGGTGCACAACCTGTTCCTTAATGCTACCTTTTTTTGAAACGCTTTTTACCTGAGTTAACGTGAACAAATGCGCAAACAAAATATATTGTGCACATCTAGAGCACAGGAACTTTACAACCATATAAGTTTCATGCGTATTCGTCCACGTTAACACAGGTAAAAGTCCTTTACAAAAAATATGTTGCCGTATTTATATATAGATATATTATTATTTTGTTAAATGTGAAGCAAGCTTAAAGTTAATTTTCGACTACTGATTATTTCATGAAAAACATGTAATGATTTAATTCGTGTATTCGCCATTATATTGTTGAGCGTGCTTTGCCAACTTATCGCTTACTTCCTCGTGTAGTTTTCACGTTATATTTCAGCATTTCTGCTAAAATAATAATAATATACATTGATATATTAATAATAAAGAAAAACTTTCCTAATAAAGGTTCAAAATCCGATTTCAATTAAAACAGTTTGACGTCACTCATTATGCCTACCTATCCCTGTTGCTAAGAAACAGTAAATGGCATCGTCCAACATGATTCGAACTCGACTCCTTGCCTGGAGCGATTAATCTCACTGATTTACTGTAATGCAAGGACGCCGAACATCGTTCGCCTAAGTGAAAACGCTTTTGGAATGAACTGTGAAATACGCGTCCCGGAAACGCCTCCCATATAGCTGAGGAAAGAAAAAGAGGTTACTTGGCGCCAGCTCAGGGAAATTTGGGAGGGGGGGCTCGAGGGTTGCTGCTTAAACAGCCAAACTAAGGCATTTTACAAAGATGGGTCCAGCAGCTGTTCCATCACTTGGAAAACTGTGTCAAATCATCTGGTGACTAATCGGAACACCAAAACTCGAGTTTCTGGTTATCATTTTTCGGTACGAATTCAGGAACTTTATAACCGGCTCTCGTATTTCGTACCAAACACAATAAGTCTACTATATTCATTTCTTTCAAAGAAGAAACGTCAGTGAAAGGTATTCGATGCTCATATCCAAAGGGAAAGAGTTGCTAAATCTTTCAGACCGCCACAGATTTTTGAGTGAACCATTCGAAAAAAAAAACTTGAATGAATAAATTAACTAGATAAATGTGACTAGAAGCGAAAGGTTAGATAATGCTACTGTAAACCTCTATTTTCATCGATATCAGCAACAGATTTATCTCTAAGAGCTATGGATAGTAATAGTATATTTTTCAGTTGAAAAATAAATTACGTCTGTATACAGTCACTTGCATAGAATTATAGAATTTTAATTGTTCAAACTAAATGGTGAAACTATTTATTGTAAAACATAAAAACATTACGACATACATGCAATTCCTCTCTCCTGGACCAACTTCTCCTGCGAATCAAACTAATAAATTCGTTAAAACGATGTCAATATACGCCTTCAGGAGTTGTTGTGTGCAATTCAGCTTAAAATAGGTTGACCGTATGTAAACAATTTGTTAAAGAATTATGCTTTGGAGGAGTACAATGTCATCCAAACATTTGCACATTTGCTATGCTAGCGTCGTCACCAAGATAGTAACAACCCCACTCGGTGTGAACACAAATGAAATAATACCCTTCAACGCCTGTTAATTGCACCGTCACATAAGCCAATTGCGAGGGACCATGCCAGAATATTTTCTCTCCCAAAAAAGTAAAAGAAAAGTTTCCGAAAATAAAATAGGCTCGAAAACAGTATTAAGCCTTCAAATCATTGATACTGGAATTAAGTTGACAATTTCAACTGCCAGTGCAGCCCAGAACGAATGGCAGCAATGTTGAAGCTTGTCTACTTCCTTATTATTTTAAACATTATTTTAAAATTAAAAATTCTCTTTTGAAGTAGGCAAGGTCGCACTTAGGCATCAATGCGTTAACAAGTAAAGCAAAGTTGCTGCTCCCATTGAATATACCAAGGAAATGAAGACAATTCGAAATGAATGGTAAGGTTTTTAACCACATATCTCTAAGACTATCCGTTTTGTTTTTATAGACCCTTCATCTATAGAATAGAATGAGTATAGAATAAATAAACAGTAACGCAGTTTTTTTGAAGTTTGCTTTATAGCCTTTGGCAGATAAAGTATACTCTTGGCTTTATGTCGCAGTCAAGATAAATCGATGACCTATACACATACGGCAGTCCGTGTTTGGAATGAAAAGAATGACGACTTCTTTGCAAATTCTTATTTTATATCCTATGAAAATGTTGAGATAGACTCTTGAAAATAGTACGGAATGAAGAGAACTTAAGGTCCTTTCCAAGCGGGATCACATGCAGCATGCGGCCTACGACATAGGTAAGTAAGTATAGCCGATACTAAGTAATATAATTAATTAACTGGAAAATATTCAGCAAAATATTAAAAATTCAAAATTGTACGATTCCAAGAGCATTACAATTCTCCTTTTGACCTTGATGTATGTACGCTTATCATTAAAGTAGATGAGGCGGCACTTAAGCACCAATGCATTTTTAATTTAAGTAAATTTGCGATCCGCAATGATCCTCATACAAAGTTTAGTGGCTTCTACTTCTGTTTGAGTTTTATTCTGCTGCTGTAAATCATTGAATTGATCTTTTAAAAATGAATGTCGTTTTAAATCTAGTCATGCTAGAACAATGAGAAGGAATGGTAGTGCAACCGTTTCCCTTGTCATTAAATAAGAAAAAGAAAAATATAGCATCTGATGAAACCTAAAGTTGTATTAACTCAATACTTGAAAAGGGCTTAAATTTCTTCTTCGAGAACTGGGCGTAAACCAAATTTGGACGCAAACGAAGATCGTATGAAAAGAAAATATGCAAGTAATATTTAGATTGAAAAATGGAAAGTAGAATTAGTCTAGAGTAATGATATGATATTTAATAAAATTGTACAGGTGGAATGTATTTCGAGATCGATGAAAAGTAATTTAATCACTCGGATGTTAAAACTCACGACGACTTCTTGTAGATCCAAACGTTGAAGGCTTTTTCTAGAAGAAATTTTGCGCAGAGGTTGACATTCGATGGCCTCAAATCCAGATGATAACACAGTCTTAGTTGAATATGGTGGTAAGATGACTGTTATGTAGGTGCCAAACGCTGGAGAACGTTATTAATATTTCGTTTTACATTAAATTTTATTTTCGTATTTCATTTCGTTGCTATCATTTTCATCATCACTATTTATACAGAATTGAAGGAACTAATATCGTTCCATTTAATTTATAATTCTCAATTTACCACCACATTCGACCGTGAGAGCTTGTTTACCATCTGGGAAGAGACTCCAGCGTTTGGCACCTACATAAACGCCTCGAACGTTTGGATCTACAAGAAATCGTCGTGATATTATTTGAAAAACTGGAAGGAAAAATTCTGCGACCTGGATTCGAACCAGGAACTACGAGTGTCATTTGCTCTCGAGGATTCAAATAATATCTTTACCTGGTGTTTGGAGATTCAGCTCCAGTTTATATTCATTATTTATTAAGTCGTCGTGAGTTTTAACATCCAAGTGGTTAAATTTACTTTTCATCGATCTTAAAGTACATTCCACCTGTACAATTTTATTACATAGAAAATATCAAGTCATTACTCTAAATATATAAGTATCTTAAAAATATCACAGCGTTCTTGTTATTATTTGTTTTTGGCTGTGATATTAGTTTTCCGACTACATAGACCCCAAGTGTGCAACGATCTAAACATTACTCGTGTCAAAATCGGCTGTTTTAGATCTTGATTAATTTCAGAAGTCAACTGCAGATTACTGAAAGATTCTCTTCGTTTCTTTATACGATTCACAGTCACGGTTTGCTTGACACATTTCGATATCGTACGTCTTTTTCGTCTTCCACTAATAAAACATTAAAACGATTGATTTTCACTTGTTCTCTTGATCGTTGCCTCCGATAAACAAGGCTCATTCAGAAACCTGAATGAGTAATAAATAATCTTTGAGACGAAGAAACGATTGAAGGAGAGTACACATTTCTTATGTGCAAAATTACAGAATTCGGAGCAATCGTCTAATGGCCGATTCATAGATCAACCAGACATTTCTACAATACTCTAAAATATTCTGGGATTCTCCCATTTTGATATTTTGACAGGTATTATCCGTGTTATTTGGTTTCTGTTTGAGGTAATTGAATAAATAATGAACGTAGCCTTCGGTAATAACACTCCTAAAATATTAAACGTTTATTTAAGAAAAATACATAAACATATCATAGGTTCGTGTTTTATTAAAGAGTTGTTTATTCATTTTGACAGAGCTGATTCGACGGGACCTTTTTAACAGATATTAGCAGTAGCATAAAATAAAAAACTTTTAAAACAGAAAGGTTCATCACATTTCAAAAATCTATATTTTTTAAAAAATTGAAGATACAGAGATGGGCGACATATTGAAATATTTTTAATAATCTTAAGTTTTTTTTATAAGTGTTCGATATGTACTTCTTCTGCTGCACGGCACACATCTAGCTGATAATCAAATTCTTCACATACCTACTGAAGCATATCTGGAGTTACTTCACGAATGGTGACTGTTATTTGAGTTTTTAGCTCCTCCAGATTTGCCGAAAAGGGGGCACAAAAGCACTGTTTTTTACGTATCCCCACAAGAAGAAGTCACAAATAGTAAGGTCTGGGAATCAAGGTGGCCACAAAAAGGCTTTGTGTTGTGCGTTCGTCATCTTGACAGTAATCGACGGGACCTTCCTACGTCTTCCAGATGCACCTAGCGATCTCTACCGGCATTGACCAAAAACTTGACGTTCCTCTCTTCCAACGGCTGCCGAGCTATTTACGATTGAAATAGATGAACCTTTATTTTACACCCTATTCACTAAAAAATAGAAAACAATTTATCTTTATTAATGATTTTTCGATTAATAACAAGTTGTCACGGTTGAAAGCCCAATGGGAGACGGGAACCTGGCCCGCAGATCGAGAATTTCTCCACTCCAAACCATCAGAAAGTTGATGAACTCACAAGTAAATAATAATAATTATTAACTGGAGATGCTCTCCAACCGTGACAACTTGGTTGTCTTTAAGACACCTTGAGACAGCTTGGCTGTCCAGGTGTCTGCGATAGCCCAATTGGTAGAGGCGTCGGCGATGATAGACGAGGTTCCTGGTTCGAATCCAGGTCGCAGAATTTTTCCTTCCATTTTTCAATCGAAAAATCATTACCTATGCTTGGAGAGCATCTCCAGTTAATAATAATTATTATTTAATTTATCTTTACTTAATATTTTTTGTGAATAAAATTAAAAACGTTGGGGCGCTCACTGAATATAGGTTCAATCACAAAAGGTTTCTTCTTTTTTTTTTTTACAAGGGTCAGCTCCCTGATAGAATCAAAAATCTTACAAACACTAAATTGACCCTGGAGCTCGATCAAACATTAGCACACTTAATGGGAACGTCACAGTTTGGGAAAACACCCTTAAATTGGGTGAAACGTCCAAGTTCAAATAAAGTCTTAATTCGTAATGTTTAACAGTAGAATAGCCAACCTACGTGCAAACAAAAAACACACACACACACGCACACAAAATAAAATATCACTTAATCATATCAATAAGCACTAGTTCACTGGGGATAACGGAAATGTCCACGAAACAAGGGGTTAAATGAAAAAAATTTCGTTGAAAGGAGTAGCCCGGGGGAGAGAAGCGATGATGCAAGCCGCATTACCTCTCTGGATGTCCAGGGCGATTCTTTGGCGGAGAAACTCCATGGATCTACTATCCTGGGTAGCGGCGGAAAGTCTGGAATCGAGGTCTCTTAGGAAGGACCAGGCACTAGACCCCCAGGGGCTGAAAGTCTCGAAGCCGATGGGCGCAAAAAGAAAGTTATTTAGTAGGTCAGCGTACTTCGACGTTTTCTTGCTTTCTGCAAGGTTCGCTGTGTAACGGGCCTCCTTTGAGCTTCCGTCTCGGTAGGAGCAGGCGAATATCTACACAGGTGACGTCCCATAGTAGCATCTTCCCTGACTTTCATGCGGAGAGGGTCATTCCGTCAGGGCGTTTGCCATCGCTTCGAGAAAGACCGGTGGGTTCCAGTGATGATGGAATGCCTGCGGTGGTGAGGACACTAAGTATCGTGTCATTTAGATGACTATAGCGGCTTCTACGGCCAAAGCTGTCGCAGCTAAGGGCGTGGAGGGCCTGTTCATCAATAAGTGCACCGCAGCGGCAAGTGTGCGGAAAACCTAGGCGGACACCTAAGCGAAGGCCGACGGCGATGCGAATGGAGTTGTCGTCAAGGAAGGTACCCAGGGCGGGGGAAGGCAGAGCATGCTACCAGCTTCCTGATTCACCGTTTAATTAATTTTTATTGAATTTTCAAATGATTCTAAATTATATAAAATATATAGAATATACTTTTCAATAATTTTAAATTTAATTCAATTTTCATTTCTTTCAAACATAAGATAATAAACAAACTGAAGAATAATCTTCAAACAAATCGAAATGACAAATTGAAAAGGGAAGGAAAAATTCCGCGAACTGGATTCGAACCAGGGACCATGCCTATCGCTGGCAACGCTCTTACCAACTGAGCTA
>JAHWFO010029920.1:592910-610231 GCA_023313115.1 Rhysida immarginata
TTCATTCGTTTTCTCCTTCTGTCATCTGTTTCCATGACCTCTAACCATTCATTACATAACTCGTGTATTTGTTTCAATCCCATTTCTGCATCTATTGAGTCCATTGTACGATACAAATTTTACTCCCATTCACCCGTCAACAACATTTATTAATTCACGCACATGTTCGTGGCGCATCTACTTACTCTACCTGTCAGATATTTTTCTGAATGTTCGTTCTTTGCTCGTTGACATTGTTTTACACCTGACATTACAATAATGTCGCTCGAGATCTTGATAGATCGACGAAAGCAGACGTTCTAAGCGTGTGTGTGTCAACTGGGATGAAAACAAAGAGCCACTTTTGGTTCAACGTGTTTACGTGTAGTTTTTTTCACGCGGAAAAAAAACACTCTAAAAGGAAGGGAGGGGTGTGACGAAGCGGGTTTCTTTTCGTCCCTCCCCACCCCTTTACACCCCCCCCCTTCTCCAGGTTCGTGTTTCACCAGGTAGGAGTTGTGTGGTCGACGAAGGTGTAGCGTTCCCTGGTTGCACTCGTCTATTGTTGTAGTCACGCTTTTTGTCCACTAATCAAGCGAGGAGCCGTTCTGTAGTCGAGTCGGACGGACAGAGGAGACCCTGCCACCCGTGGAGTCGGTGAGGCTGAGTGAATGGCTCGCTCACCGATAGCGGCGACCCCACTGTTACGACAGTTATTATAGTGCGCCATTGTTCAAAGGGGTCAGATGAGAGAAAGGAGCGGGGATCGTCATAGGATTCCAGCTGCACGACCGACGTTTTCAGAAGGGCTTTTCAACTCATGGGAGCAACAGGTGCGGAAAGATTGATTTACCCCACAGTTCTCAATCCCCACCCCCCTCTCTTTAGTCAAACTCCCCACCCTTCCAACTCTTCTTTCCTTCACGTCCAAAATCTCCGACAACTCCTCTTTCTCTATTAGAGGTGGGATTGAGAAGGGGCATCATGGGAAATGACCTTGGCAAGGATCAGTCCTGGTGGCCCTGACCTCAAGGGAAGAGGGTCAGGTTGAGATCCGACACATAATTACTCCGTTAGAGTGCAGACCAAAAATCTTTTCCACTGAGTACCAAAATGTAAGGGAACTCCAAATTCGTAGCCATTTCTACGGTTCACAGAAGACTGATCCTTAACCGTAGGCATTTTTCCCGTTAGATGCATTTTGGAGTTCATAAACTTTTAAATCGCACTGCATTACTCTCTGATACATACCAAAGGGCTGATATGAGCATCACGGCCTACCTCGTTCAGTTCGCTTCGTTTTAAAGGGAAGATGTTGATGAAAATGCAGCACCGTACTCGTCAGTGATAGTTTTGCTGAATGAAGTACTTAAAAGAGCGAACGCTATTCACGGATTTGAAAAAAAGCCGCATACAATTCCCATTTCCATTAGTTCTTCTCTGCCATCAGAATTCCTTGAATGTTTGTTACAGCAAAGCTTTCCTGGGGAAAACTGTATTTCCAGAATACGAATATCGATTTATGATAATGGGTTAACTCTATACCCATCCATTCCCAGGAATAGAAAGCTTTCTAACATGAAATGACGATCGTCAATTGCTCCGTTCACATTCTCTGTTCGACGAGTAAAGCAATTTGGCTTGAATTTGCCATTAACTGAACTTTTATCGTCTTAATGGATGGGCGTAATTGTCTTCGGCATATATGTTGTACAGCTTATTCATTGGCTTCTATAAACGTGCAAATTTTCCATATTAAACAATAAAATCGCAATGAGGCTATAATTAATGTTAATTATTGAGAAGGGTGCATGCATTCTTTCGCAACTGGTTTCAATGCGTGGGTGGGTGGAAGGAAGGAAGGAAGGAAGCAGAATAGCTGGACTTGCCAAGAGGAATCTGCCTGCAGCCTGATTGAGTTAAAGGAAAGTACTTTCATTTTGCTGGCATTTTTTCCCTCTGATCCTGTTTTTTAACGCCGTCACGTTCTTTATCGCACATACATAGGTTCCTTTTCCTGTAGTAAAGGAGTGGCTCTACATCCTCCCTCGTGAAGTAACAGCAGTGCAGTATCGTCCTATTTGATATCATACAGGAAGAAAAAGATTTCGTACATAAACTAAAACCGCTAAAATTACTGGAATAGTTTAAACCGCTTTAGAAACAAGAGCAGGTTATAAAATTTGTTGTTTCCATTCTAAATGGCCAATGTGAAAACGCCATCTAGTAATATACTTCCTGTTATTTTTGGTAGGAATAAACCGATTTTGAACACGGTTATTTTTTATATAACTTTGTTTTACCTATGTAAGCAAGAACTTAGAAATCCGACTTAAATATTAGTTGCAAGAATTCTCTTTTGAATCTACCATTATCCAAATCTATATCATCCACATCCAAATTCATACAGCAAATGCAACTGTGTCAAGTATTGTCGCATAACAAATAGAATTACTTTTCAAAGAACCTACGAACTAAGCAACCACTCAAAATTATTAATCTCGCTAAGGACCTTTCGTATCAAAATACAGGGCGATTCAAAAAGAATGGTGCAAAACTAGACTTGATTTATTTACATACCTGGTCGTACCTAACACAACTATATTTACATGAAAAAAATATGTTAAGTGCATAAGGTTTACCTATGCATTACAAATATTCGATGACATGACGGACATCAAGACGTATTCCCAGCATTACTGGGATATCGACTCCCGATATTTGCTTTCGGACATGGTTGTCTCTGTTACGCCAGGGGGCACATTATAACTTGAAACCTTTCATCTGTTACCGTTTTTAATATTCTCGTTATCGGTATCTCTTTTTACACCTTAGTGGATAGAGCTGGACTATCGTCTGAACATCAGCACCACATCGAACATTAGTAACGTACAGATGAAAGGTACTTCACGTTGTTGTTTTTTGTTTGTTTGTTTTTTTTTCCATGCAAATGTACTTTACTAAATATTTCGACTTTTGCATTATTCTATTTGAATCACCCTGTACATTATTACGTAGTGAAGCACAGTCTGAAAACTTACCAGTTGGTCAAAATACTATCTCTTAGGAACATAAATGGAAACCTTCCTACTTAAGGACTTAGCCAGCAGTCGATATTTGCCTTCGGCTCATCGTTTATCAAATGGCCAACGCCTAAAATTCAACTGCAAAGTTTTCCTCTTACTTTTTAGAATGTTGATTATCAGACCACAGTTTCTTTGACGTCCTAACATACAAAAATGATCTTCTTTGTGAATTCCAAAAATGAAGAATTGAAGGAGCAAATCAGTCGATAAGGCAAAACAGGTCACTCCGAGTTACGAACGGACCAACGTGTTTATGATCTTACGTTGTTCCTAGGAAAGCCGAAATTATGCCTAACTGAAAAATGTTCATGATATTACATTTTCTTGAAGGGACAAAACTTATTATCACTTATTATTTATACATACTTTCTACTCCTAAATACAATGATCTTTAATGATTAATTAATTTACAGCAAAAGTATGTACGCGATGATGGATAAGGTCCTGCAAAACAAAACTGCTGGCGCATTTAATATCAATGCACTGTTATTAGCGTTAGTAAAAATAACACCGTCAACGTCCTCGCTTGTTATTTTCATTTTCATTCGTTGTTGTTGAGCTGCTAACTCGGAAAATTCATTTTCATCCCCTTTCCCCAACCCTTAATTTATGATTTACATATTTAGAAATAAGTAAACAACTTCCAAGACAGTAATGCGCATTCGCTGTACCATGGTTGAACGTATTTTATACAAGCTGACATGAACAAAGCTCTGATAGTTTTCGCCCTTTTGTTGACTCAAACGTGAAGGCAAAATGGAGTGTCGGTGAGGATGGGGATGGGATGTTGGGAGGATCCACTGGAATCTAATCAATGACTACAGATTGTGGCGCTCTAATTTACTTTCTCTCTGGTAAATACAAATTCCGTGAACGCTGTTAAGGGATCCTCGACCAGTTCCGCCCATTATCGTCAACACAACGCTTTCCAACATTGCTGATTTTATTAACCAGCCAATTCTGTTTCTTTCCATTTGACAATTGCATTTTATCACAATCAAAGACGATTAGAACTGGATTTAGAAGGCACGAGTTACTTTCAGGAGTTTTTTCCCGCGCACTTTAATTTAATAAACGTTTCGTTTTAACAGGGTGTTGTTTGTTTGCGTTTTCGTTTTCGTCGAGAAATTAAAACAAAAAGAAAGAAAAACCCGACACCATTCTTCTGCTATTTTTTTCGTTTTTAAACAGGAAAAGACGTTAAGAAGACGCTACTTTCGCTTTTTCGTATACTACTCGCCCTCCTTTCTATTTAAATTAACTCGAAATTATTTTATTTAAAAGCTTAATCGTAATTCTTGTTTACAAAAACTATGTTTACTCCTGAAATTGCTTTTGAAGTCTTTGACTAATTAGACAATCAAAAAATATAAATTTATTTTTCAAGAAAAAAAGCACTGCTACTGTTGTGGTTTACTTGGCTCTTAAATTGATCAAATACATAAATAATAATAATTAAAACCTCCCTCATCCGTTTCTAATGATTGTTGGCTTTATTGAATCTTGGATTGTTTACTTGAAAAGTGCTTTCGTCTAAGTTAATACGCCAAGAAGTATGATCCGTTTGAACTTTCTCTTGCCAGTTCCGATTCCGCAAACGTAAAGGCGATGACTCTTTCATTTCTGTAACCCTAATGGCGGGCTTAGATCCAACGCATGACAACCCGTCGATGACAACGATTTTCATTTAGCACGTTAAGCAAATTTGAATTGATAACGTCCGTTAGATAATGTGTTTTGGAGGAATGTGTATGATTTCGCTGTGGTAACTAAACCATTTCAAAAGGCTTAAAGCAGAAATTCCAGTCGGTAAATCAAGCGCCTAATACGGAAATGCCCGTTACCTTCAGGAATTTGTGGTTCAAATCCAAGTTCTTTGTCAAAGATTATTATATTGGGGATCTTTTAGCCGTGAATAATTGCTTTCACTGAACATCAAACAATAACCAAATTTGGCAGAATCAAAAATGCAGGCATATCTATTTCGTTCCAATTAAAACGTAATCAGTCATGCTCAGTGGTATTAATAGAACGAGGGGGTAGAGAAATCGATGAATTTGAAAGACTAAATTATCAGAGGAAATGCTCTTTTTTTGAAAGAAGAGTAGACTCATAGTTTTTAAATTTACTTTTAATATCAACTAAACTTCCAAGAAAAAAAGGACGATTGAGTATCTTTTTTTATTATTATTTTTACAATGTACTTCATTTACTTTAGGATAAGTACATAGATGAATTAGACCAATTTTCCGGAATCAAAGTACAGGTGGCAGCAGTTAAACACCACGACAGCACTCGTGTAGTGAGTTCAGCCCTACTGTCATAAAGACGGAGCAGCATTTACAACACTCTTAGGTATCAACAATTAGCAACGAGTCAAATGTATATTGGGAACATTCATCAAAATTTTTCAGGTAAGGCAAAGACATTGGGGCCATTGCCAACTAAATTAATTGAAAACCTTGTAAGAGTAGTAACGCTCGTTAATTCAAACTTCTTAAAATTACCCGTTCAACAAAAGAATAATAAAACATGACAGATACCCGACTAGGAATCTAATTAAAATGGGTTTGAAAATAAGCTCCTTAGGAGCAACGACCATCTTCTGGCCTTGATTTATAATCACAATCAAGATAAATTTCTTTTGTAATGTCCTAAATCCTAATTTGTCGGATTTTTGGCGAAACCTATGTTAACGGGTATTGAAAAACTCACTGTATTACCCATAATTATTTAACCTGTATACTTGGATTTAAATGCAACTTTCTTTAGTATATAAATGTTCGTTTATTAAAATATTAATGATCCGTCTGATGGCAGTGACTCCAGTTATTACACCACCAGAGAGTGCTTTAATGGTTTTACTATGTGGCACTTGCAACGCTCCAGACATTATTTACTGTAGAGTAAACAGTGGACGTTGGCACTTCTAATTTATTGTGCCTGCATTCTAATCAAGAAAAAAAAAAAAAAAAGAAAGCGTAAAAGATTAAGATCCTTTTTGAAGCGTTTCTTTACATCCCTTGTCATAAGATAAATCATGGCGGCGAGTTGGTTGTATTTTACGTTTGAGATTTCCTCTATCAAAAAGCTCAAGAACCCGTTCCCCGTGCATCGCCAACTGTTGATATATCATCCGGCGGTTCCGTCTTCCTTCTTCTCCCAAAAGCCCTTCTTTTCCTTTGCCCCTCCACCCCTGATGATCTCGCTCTCGCGGGGGATGTTGTGGTTTCGTTAGCATGTGACGTCACGCATGGCCAGTAAATTACTAGCTCGTGCACGACGATCGTTTTTCCCTTCCCAATTGGGCGTTGCAGGTGGCGCTGTTGTGGCATGCAAATGAAGGCCCTGCGCCAAGCATTCTGGGGGCTTTCTGTATAAACAGATTCCCGCGTCCAATGAAATATTCAAGAGAGGGAAACATGGGGAGGGGGTAAAGGGTAATTGCCTGATAACCCTTCCAGTGGGAAAAGTCGCGAGATTATAATTGATTGGTAAATTCAGTTGAAGCGCGTCCGCATTCTCCAGCTAGGAAGGAGGCAAACATTTTAGAAGTTGTTAGGCTTTCTTTTTTAACCCCACTCTCTTTTAATTTTTTCCCCTCGGTTTTAATACAAAGTTGGATAAATGAATTTGTCGTTAGTCGAAAAATCCCTCCCTTGATATCGCGAGCTTTTAATAACTTTATTCTCCACCCACCCCTACTTTTCCTTCGTTATCTCTCGTAGAAAGCGATGGCCGCAGTTTGTCTTCTCTACCTTCATCTCCATCGTTAGTCATTAGCAAAACTCTATGGGGACCAAGTTCAAGATAACGCAGCGTATCAGGGAGAGACTCTATAATCGAAAAGCTTCTTAATTCGCGCGAGATACGATATCGGAAGATTAAATAGGCGATTTGTGTACTTTCTATAACATTAACTGAAATTTTTCTTACGATTACTCGGATATATTTAAAAAAAATATCCCTGAAGTCATATGACGCAATGCTATCGATTTTGAAATCAATTCAAGAAAAAAAAAAAAGGAGAAGAATCAAGAATTACAACCTAATTCGTTCATGTTTTGTAAGAATAAATTAAAATTTTAAGAATGTTAGAATAAGCTTTATAATCAGGGCGTTTCATTATTAAATTCATTTAGTAAATTAATTATTGCGGAAATGCTCATTATTGTAGGAAGATCAAACACCTTGTAATATTTCTTTCTTTCACATGTTAATCGAACACGGACTGCTACTTTGATAAAAAGTGAACGTCTGCCACTTTCTTTTGCACTTGAAGATTCTGAAGACTCTTGCTTTATATCTCTCGCTACCTATGAGAATTGTATGCCAAAATGTAGAGACTGCTTTATAAAAATTTAAACGACATTTCATTTCTAAAATCCAACTAACTGGAACTGAGACCGTTCGGATTATTGAGGTGATCACTTTTCATATATTTGGGATGTTCTTTAAACTAATGATACTGTTCATACAAACTGGACTGTGTGCCTGCATCAGCAAAGAAATTAAACTCTGCTCGCAGCTCACTCTCATGGAATCGGAGATCGCACACCGTTCAAACGAATATGTCAGTGAACGCTCATTGAGAAAAATAGAACTCCAAACAGAAACTCTGCATAGGAAAAATTTAATTTCATTAAAACGCGCACTTTCTTTGAATTCACTACATACATTATTATGTGGCGAAAACGTTCTGGTGTTCTTGTGAAAGGCTGCCAGGCCGGTTCGATGTACCGAGGGTTTCGGATTTGAAGGTTTTCTTATATTTTCACAAATTATACATGACATTCTTCTTTTAATAATACACACTGCTAGAGTAAACATGTGAACGAGAAAGCTGCTTCGTTCTTAGTTTGCGTTTGCCTGTCTTACCCACATTATTAATTTCCTTCATGTGTCTTATATCTAGACAGACACTCAAAGGAAATTAATTTTGTCTTATGTCACCAAACAGAATTTCTTGTCGACTTCCTCTACTAGGTGCTTCTGCACCATTTGCCTGACCATTTTTGTCCCTATAACTGGCTTTTTCAAAGAACTTGTAGAAAATCCATCATAAAGTTATTAAGATTGATGGTTTGTTTAAATTTTAATTTATAAAATAGTGGGGGCTGGTGAGGCATTTAAAACGAGCGTTAATTTCAATTCTAATCGCGTTCTAACCATTTGCTAAGATTTTGATTCTAACCATTTGCCAAGATTTGTGTCTCATTGAGTTGCCCTGATTAAGACGCTGGTTGCTTTCTTACCATTCATACATCATCACTTTCATGCATCACCAGACTATCCTGAGAGACGGTCCATAAATAGTTGATTTGCGCATTTTATCCATCACTTGTAAGCCATTTCATGTAAAATTGAGGAGAAAAGCTATAATGTTATGAAGAAAAAAATTGCAACTAAGCAAAAAAACACATTGATTGAAATGGATAACCTGCAGTTTGGTTTCGTAATCTTCAAAGTAAGGAATATTTTAGAGAAAAAGAATGCTCTAAAATATTAGGTTCCCTCTTTGAGGGAAAAAAAAGGTTCTCATGTTTAACTTAAGTTCTCCATTAAGACATGTTTGCTTTGCTCCGTTTTGGAAATGTAAACTATCAGTTCATAAAGCTCCTGGGCAAATATCAAAACAACTGTTTATAACGTTAGCCAGAAAACATTTCTCATATGAATATCTTCACAAAAAAAAAGGAAAAAGAAATATGCTATTGAAAAGGTAGGCTTCCTCTGCTCCCTCATAAGGATTTAAATTAAACATAAAAAGGGAATGGCAGAAAATAAAATATTAAAGAGAAACAAATACTTGAAAGCGAAATTAATTCACACTTACACGTCTTTACTCTTGAAAGAGAGTAAAGAATGTCGAGCAAATAAAGAGGAAAATAAAAACGAGAGAAGAATTGAAAGATACAAGAAACTGGTTTTCTCTCTTTTGCCTTCGACGTCATTCCCTGCGTTTGTTTGTTTTTTTTTTTGTTTTTTTTTAACCAGACATGATAAACAGAAAGAGTGAAAAACTGGCTAAACTTCACCTATTTTCTCGTCTAATTTTATCGCCAGCATCTAGGTTAAAGGGTTGATCAAACTACTATTTCATTTATTTATTTGTTTGTTTTTTTTGCAAATTTTTTTCCCGTCTTTCATTACCCTCCCTAGTTTTCATTAACGTTGTCTTCGTAAACTGTGTCGTTAATGATAGTAATAGGCACAAATGATATTCAATAAAAATATGTTGGAAGAAAAAAAGTATAAATGCCAGGGACAGTTTCATTCACTTAAGGATTTTATTTGCTTATTTTATGGTGATAGAGAAATTTGATAAAGTGGTAAAAATATCGATTGCCTCCAATGTCAAGATTAATTAAGCAGATAAAACGCTATATCTTATCAGTTGTAACTTCAATAACGTTGAAAGCCTTGCTTTACATTAAACCTAAGTTCATTAACCCTTTTATTTTTCATTTGAATCAAACTTCGTCAAATGGGTTCCAATCATTCTTATAATTGCTTTAATATGTACTTGTTTGTAAGATAGCACTGATCAAAAGTACTTTCGCTTTAGGAGTTATTGAAACCATTCCCAAGTAATTGGAGTGGCGCCCTTATAAGGTTAATAACGCCTCTTATTTATCCTCTGCAAATTTCTTTTAAAAAAAAAAGCGGTTCTTGTTACATTTATTATTAATGTACACATTTTGTATACAAGTACAATGCACCAGATGTTCTTCAATTAGGAACACCTTTCGAGATTAAGAACTACCGTCAGTTACATGGAAATGCATAAATGTAGAATAAATATAATCAACGTCTTTCGCTTTTGTCTTGAATTTTAGTATGTCGTATTTTTATTTATTTATTAATTAGATGTTTAATTTTTGGTATTGGCTTATATTTTAGTCATGGAGTTGTTACCTCGTAAAATACACTTTGTCTTTGATTCTGAAAACCAAAAGTGCTTCCAAAGTTACAAAACATTAAAATTTTAATAAATATATTTGCTCTTGCACTAAATCAAATTCCAATAAATTTATAGGCTCTCATGTGCTTATAGGCAGGTACTTAACACGTTGCTCTCACTTGATACGGAGCAATGAACTACCATGCACTAGTATAAGAGGACATTTATCTTAAGTTTACCGTGTTAAGGGTTGTTATGTGTTATCAGTGATTAATGTTAAAGAATTCAAGTGAGAAACTTTTGCAATTTTGCAACCAAAAATTGCATGGTGGATTTTGGTTTTATGTCGACCAACGTCCTCTCACGGCGACTAAGTTATGATTTATAAATATGAAGTCGTAAATTTGCGTTGCATTTTGAATTGAAATCCACGGAAGTGACGTAAATCAAGCGTACATTTCCAAAATTAAAAGTAGTGTCGCGTGGCTTTGGGAATTTTTTTGGGTGGCGAAGGGGAGTGGAACGGCCGGGAAGGAAGAAGAGAGACAGAAAGGAAATAGAATTTTCCCCACCTAAAAAATAAAAGTGAAAGAGGAATAAAAAGCGAAAATATTTTTATATTTATGGCTCTCTCTAGCCGGACATAATAAATGATAAGAGACGGAGTAACTCTCTGTAATTACAAGTTGTTCCCAATAATTCTCTTAGATGATGATGAACAAAAAAGAGAACCGGGGCCAACAAGTAACGACCCTCTGGACCGCCACCGAAGCATTTTCATTGCAGGAAATTAAGTATTAAAGGAGCGGGAAGAAGGGAAAAAATGGGGAAAAATTTTCACAAGAATGTTTGTCTGTTGCGATGGTGAGTAGACAATTGCCGTTTAGGGGTAATTATTTGCACACTTCACTTATATGAAAGGAGGGGAATTTAATAAGGGCTCTCGTAATTTCGTGTGTTTACACGGCTTTCCAAGATTTTTTAAAACAAGGAGGAAAAAAAAGGCAGAATAAGAGCAAATTGGAGAGATTTTCACACCCGAAAAACTTAACAAAAGAAAATTCCACAAGAATAAAACCTCATGAATGCAGTGGTTTTTACCAATCGATAAATGAAATTGGTAAGTAGACAAACCGTTAAGTCGACAAAAAAGATGGTACAAACTGCCAATTTGCCAAGCTACCCGATTATCAAAGGAAAGAAGATAAGAAAGTTGTTGAGGCCCTTCAATTACTATTTTAGCAGTTCTTGTGTGTTTAAGTTACTGAGAAACAAGCAGTCTGGTAGTGTTGAAAAAAACTTTACCGCCATTCCATGAATGCACGTCTTCACGGATATAACTAGAACTACAAAATTTCTTAAAGTTAAACAATAACTACGTTTTTAGATATGTTTATAAATAATGAAGAGAAATGAAATTACGATTCTTATTATGTAGAGCACTCACAATGAAGTACATTAGTAAAGCACCTCTTGACGGTATCAATTTAACCAGAGCGTATACAATATTTTCACATGGTTAATGGAGCCATCGTTTCTTAAAGTTTCTAGGTTATCATGTAGCAACATAGCTGCATCGAGCGTTGGTCCATATACAGTTAAGAAACGATTCAATTATCCCCCAGAAAAGACCATCGAAGTTAATAACTAAGAGAGCGATAATCTATTAACGGGTGAAAAACGAGGAAACGGATCTGCAGTGATTGGCGCCATTGTCCTTGGCCAGTGGATTACCGTCATTTTCTAGACGAGTTAAGTGATGGATTCCATTCGGAAGGTTTTCACCCTTAAAGTTCCATTGAGTTGTATCTCATCAAGGAAAGGCGTGTCACGGCTCCTTTGTTTCCTAAAAATGCCCGATGACAAGGGGAAAAGGGTTTCTTGCGACGATGAATTCAATCCAATGAAAGAGGTTTAGTGAGGGATAGAATCCCCGAATATCGTGTTAACGGTTCTCTCAGCGCCCCGTAAATTTTAATGTCAGACGGCGCAACACAGAAGCACCGAGCGTTGGCTGAGTAAGCAACTTGCGATGAGAGAGAGCGACCATTCATGCGAAGAGAAGAAGAAATTCCTTTTATGTATGTATGAACATGCTACATTCATCGCTTGTTGAGTAATGAATGGGAATTATCAGTCTTTTTATCGCATTTTTTATAGCCAACGAGATTATAAAAGATTAATAAAATACAACAACGTTCCAGAGGAAGTATTTTTATTCTTGATCTTTCCTTTTATCCCACGACTGGAAGATATAGTGCAAAGCAAGACATAATTAAGATCTTGGTTATTTATATTTATCAGTAAGAACAAATATAAACAACTTTACTTGAATGGCCGCCGTGTTTATAGGTATGTATTCTCGTTTTTATATATTTATATAATTACAGATCTCAGCAGAATTATTTTTGCCTTTTAAAACTCATTATAACTCTCAGAGTAATAAGCTGTTCTCCCTCTCATAAACTTAATTATATAGTTTTAGAACGCGTTGTTTAATTAACTTTTGCAACATCTGAAATTTTTTTTAAAAAAAATTCATATTCCAATTATGTTTTTATGATCACATGCTGATTTATAAATGAATAAAATAATCTTATTTTCAGTTATACGACTAGAAATTCAAGTTTTAATATTAATATAAGTAGTAAAAAAACTAATTATAATAAGCAATTGATATTTATTTACAATTATATTCCTTAAATTCTTATATCCAGCCTAATTTACAGTGTAATGAAAATGCAAGCAAAAGCAGATTTTTAGTAATAAAATGGTAAAACTCAGCAAATATTCAAATATAAAAATACTAACATGAAAAATATGCGAGTTAAACGAACTCTTGTATGTTTACTTTTAGCCTGCTAAAGATTCAGAATAGTAATGTCGAAGATTGCAGGTTCGAATTCTTGCCAGGTAGAGTCAATTATGCTAATAAGAAGCATTCAAAATCAAAACGACTAAATGAAGAAGGGCAATTCAAAGGAAAAAAAACAAGATAGTTGCACAAAGTAAAAAAAAAAAAAAAAAAAATTAGAGCCGTCTTCTTAAAGGTTCAAGAACATGAGCACCCGAGAAATTTCAATTACCAATAGCAATCATGAGATTACAATCACGAAATGCCACTCAGCCAACCGATGTGGTTGTTTTTTTTTTTGTTTTTTTTTACAGTAAATGTTGCAATCGATAAGGTTTATTATAGGTATTAAGTGTGTCATATTAATTTCACGGCGCATTCAGAATGATTAATGAAAGTGTGGAGGCGGTTTTATAGTTTATCTTTACATCTGTAAAAATCTATTTCTGGGCATATTCTTCCACTCACTTTTCTTGTAATAGATATTCAAATGTGATTCATCAATTGAGTGTGTATCTATTTAGAGTGCAACAGCCTTTGCAGCAGAAAACATTCAGCTTTGTGATGAAGCAACTTTAAATTTTCCAGTCTAAAGACTTCAGGACCTGGAAGTATAAAGAACTTGCAACCAGTCAGTGTTTTAAGTTTTTGTTCTGAGCAACAGTTTTCGAAGAGTGGAAGAAGGAAGAAAGCGTCGCTTCGATAGCGGTTCGTTTTTATTTCTTTATGGCGGCGACTTTCCCTCTCTCCCCCGAGTCTCTCAATCAGTATTCTTGATGGCAGTTCCTGGGGGTTCCTCACGTGGAACGTGGTTCATTTCCCTCAGTGAAAGGTGGGGGAGAGGGGTAGAGAGGGGGTCACCGGTGTGTAGTAGCATACATACCCGCGTGAGTAACCCTATCCCATCTCCCCCCCCCCCCTTCCCCTTCCCAACGTCTGAATTCCTCTGAGCGCAGGTTCGTCTCCACCCACACTTCGGCTCGTTCTATCACTGATAACGCTTCTCTACTGATCACTGATAACGCTTCTCTGTCTGCAACTTCCTTCCCACCCAACTCTATCCCTTTACCCCACCCTCTTCTGCAGCCATTCTAACTTCCATTTCTTTTCGCTCATAACGCTATATCTATGTATACATTTTTTTTATCTTCCCCTGGTGTGATTGGAATATTTACCCTATGCAATCGAGACGAGTTTTAAAAATAAGATTTCGTTATCTCCCAAAGGAAAAAATATATATTAAAGCGTTTTTTCACCCCTCTTTCAAATATTCCATATTGATTATTTCTGTCGACTTTTAAAACTGATGAGCATCTAAACGAGTGCATGGCTTGAATGTTGTAATTAAAATTATAATTTTCAGAATTATCACTGGAACAATAGGAAATGGCGCATGAAACGCGTATAAATTTCGTACGATAGGCAATATTAATAAAGCAATTCACGTGAATTAACCGCCACAGTCAATCGTTGTGAAATGACATTGCGCATTTGCAGAATTTATAAATTCACGGAATTAATAAACTTGAATTCGATCCATTAAGCCTTCAAGCTACAGTGATTTCAATTCCCTATATACAAATTTAAATAATAGTAACAGTATCTTCGCTTTACATCTACCTTACAGTCTCTATCGGGAGAGCCCTATTCCAGAAATTCCTGGTTAGATTCAAAGGTGCGAACACAACAATTGTGAACGAGCGACGCTATAATCCGAAAATTCCCGTTACATCCAAAGTTAAAAGTTATTTAGTGAATCCACGTTCACAAAAGCAAAGTTTTAACTTTCACCATGGGATTCCATATATAACGAAATGACTGCTGGCAATATTTAATAAGTTCATGTAAACAATTTTTATATTTCAGCAGAACATTGTGTAATGAAAAGAAAATATGCGGTCATCCTGTCAAAGAATGTACATAGAGAAATTGTCTTCTTCATCTCAAAGTTAGAAGCCGGAAGCGCTGTAGGTGGCGCTAAAATTGGCCATATCGAAATGGAATGCTGGAGAGATATATAGCACCTCAATTAGAAGAATACAATTCATGGGTAATATTGTAAGAGGATAGCGGACGGCCACATTGGGCATTATCTGTACGTGCATTCCTGAACTCAGAACGTTTCCCAACCGATGGTTTGGATGGGATAGTCCTACATCATGGCCTCCACGTTCTCCGGACATTAGCCCCTTTGAGTTTTTTTCTGTTGGGATATGTTTTCTACACTAGTCCCCGATAAGTACACCTTGCGGGCAAAAATAACGGGTGCAATAATGTCGGTGACAGGAGACATGCTGGCGAATATTTGGCGAGAAATTGAATATCGTCTGGATGTTTTCCGAGAAACGAAAGGGCTATTCGCTAGATTCAGCTCCTATAGATGGCGCCACTTGTTGAGCCAAGATGGCTGGCCAAAACGGGTAGTTGTACATGCGCGGCAATTTTTGAGATGTCTCTAGGTCTAACTTTTTCGGATATTTAAGCCATTTAAAAGGTAGCGGGCAATCACTGGACGAAGGAGGGGAAATCTTAAAAGCAAAATGTATGTTATCAGCTGTGGATTCACTAAATAATAACTGTTTGACTTTCGATAACTAAATTCTGTTTGTCTTCACTTTTTAATAATTGGGAATATAATAAGTTTTTATTTAATATTATTTTCTATTTATTTCATGCCATAAGGCAACTATAATGCAAAGTGACAAGTAAACAAAAGCAAAAAAGCAGCAGAATCTATGATAGGACGTAAAAAGTTAAACCAGTAGACTAAAGAAATGTTTAACAAGGAGACTCCACGTACTCGGAATCACAGATTTTGATAAAAAAAAAAAAAAAAAAAAAAAAATGCTGCGATTAACCTTCACCAAATTAAACACCCATGAAAAGACACGCACTTCTCAAAATTTTTCGAGAAAAAAAATTTCATAAAGTTTGTAATAATTGCCTACACTTAATAAATGCCCGAATTGTAGCAAAGATTTTTATCGCATTCAGATAGTTTAGTGGATAAAACACAAGAATCTATTTTGCAAGTACAGGTTCAAATCCCGTCTTCGAAAATTTTTTTTCTTTTCGTAAATTTTGTTTAACATGTATGGGAATGTGTAATTCATTTACTAAATGTATTTCCGATTTTCCAATTTGCTACTATCATGCTTTTAATAAAATGCATATACGAATTATTATACATTTAATTAACGATCCACAGTGATAAATGCGCATTTAAAAAAAATTATTTATCCACATACATGTGATAAAAATGTTTGCAACTTTTGGGATGACATTTTGTTCACACAAAGATTAAATAATTATTGCAGCATGTATATACTATTAAAAATAATGTGTCGTATTGGTATTTATAGTTTATCAATCACCCTTCAATAACATTTTTAACTTTCGATTAAGTCACCAAATTACAATTTCCTATTTCTAGGAGCAGAAGTTAACTATCACCTCTGTCTTTAAGAATTATAACTTCTTTTGTGTTTTTTTAAGAACAGGAAATAAATTTAACTTGTAACAACCTTTCAATTTATGTAAAAATAACCTTAGCAAATCAGAAATTTTAGATCATTTTTAATTATATATAATAATTCTTATATGCATTTTATAAAAAAAAATGATGGTAGCAAATTGGAAAATCGGAAATATATTTAGTAAAAGAATTTCACATTTCCATACATGTTAAAAAAAATTTACGAAGAGAAAAAAAAAAATTATCGAAGATGGGAATTGAACCTGTACCTGCAAACTAGAATTCTAGCGTTTTATCACTACACTAACTGAACGCAATATTGAAAACAGGAAAAATGTTGTGAAACCTTTTTTTGTTTATTACCACCCAATATAATACAAGTAACGAGTTGTAATAAAATTCTTATAGTTTGCGAATGACAAAAAGCACTGAAACCATCAGCCAAAATTTATTTTCAAAAAATAATAAATACTTGTACTGTTAAATTATAAACAACCGTCCGCCAAAAATAGTGTAGCCAAAACAATAGCCTAATATAATTTTTCTTGCCAGCTGATGACAAAAGTGGCCCAGTCTGGCGGGAAATAGCCCACTTTATTCACATAATCTGTGACAGTGAAATTCAGTACTCAGTTTGAGTAGTTCTTACTTGTGTCGCACGGTGGCGTGACGATAGCTGCATCTAGCGAATAAAAAACTTTCTGAGATGAAGAACATAATAGAGAAATTGTATGAATCTATCTTATATAGTTAGGGAAGAGTGGGGCAAAATGGATATAAGGAGCAAAGCGGATCAGCCGAATATTTCTCTTTTTCCAGATAAAAGGCACAACGTGCACCTTTCTATGTGTTGCCTAGTCAGTGCACACAGAGTACAAGTCATCGTGGGACGTGTTAAGACCGAATGAAGTAAATTATGTAAGTTAATGTGTTTTCATGCGGTTTTCGTAAAATTTACAATGTTCATCATTTAGCTGCAGTTCAGTAATGATTCGTTTGATCAAAATTTCTTCTAGATATGTG
>JAHWFO010029920.1:615005-631895 GCA_023313115.1 Rhysida immarginata
TTTCCCTTCTCTCCTTAATTTTGCTGAAGATCGCTTTTGAGTCTCGCTCAAGGATAAGCATCCGTGGTCGTTGCACTCCGTGACGTCATTATGACGTCAAAGTTGCTTTTTTCCCCTTTTATTTTCTTAATAGATTTCAGTATCCTATTAAAACAGTTATTTAACATGCATTACTCGATTATGGATAATAATCTACCTGAAAGAGAACAATGCTTTTCGTTCGATTATATCGCTATAACAGTGAACTCGTTTCTGAGTATTGATCAATTTCTAGTGCATTCGTGCGTGAAAAGCAACAGACAACAGCAATCAGGAAGTATTCAGTGCAGAATGAAACAATTCTTATAAAACTTAAAAAAAGGGACGAAAAAAGTCCTGAATACTTTTTTGTAAACTGTTTGAAAGGAGTGGTGTGGGGAAAAATTGATTTGTGGGGGTGTAATGAGTACGTTCCTTTCCCTAGAAGAAAATAGGCCCTTGTCGGCTCCCTTTTAACGTAGGGTCCATCGTCCATCCCTCCCTGAAGCGCTTTAACCCCTACCTAGAAAAACTTGAGGGCTTCTTTGTCTCTTCCTTGTCTTCGTCCGACCTCAACTGAGGAAAATAAATAAGTGGAGAGGAGCCATCTTCATTTTAGAAGCCAAAAAAAAAGAAAGAAAGAAAGAAAGAAAGAAAGGAAGAAGGAAGGTGCAGGGAGAAGGAGGGAAAGGGAAGATTTAAGGAGGAGGAGAAGGAAGTGGGTTGGTTTCAATGGAACCCTTTTGATAATGAACTCGACCGAAACAGAAAGCCAGGCATTCGAAAAAGCCCCTACACGTTTATAAAGGGAGAAGGGAGAGGTTAAAGAAAGGAAGGGTTTTTTTCCACTAATAAGGAAGAACTTTATCAGTGAGTCGTGACAACCCAACAAAGGAGAAGTGAACCCCTTTGCAAACGTGGAAACTGTTCGCAGGAAGAGGCAGAAAATAGAACGGGTGCCAATAGGGAGTGGGTGGTAGAGAAGTTAAAAGAAAGTTAAGAAGGGATCGGAAATAACCTACGGACAGAAGAGTTCATCAAAGTTCGATGAAGAAAGAAAGTGAGAAGTTTGTAGATTAAAAGGAATCGATGGCGTTGAATTCTTAAAAAGGTTCGCTTCGTCTCTTTGGGCTTTCCTTGCTTTCTACTCAGGCGGTGTCTGGAGAGCCCATGTCTAGATCGTGCGGTCCATTTGACAGGAAGAGAGTCACAAGACGATGGGGAATGTGTCAGTTCGGTTAAAACTGTCATCATCGTCATCATCACCACCACCTCCATCACTACCATCATCATCATCATCATCATCATCCAATACGTTTGAGTGGAAGAGAATAAGAATGCATGAGGAGCAAAATGACCTCAGGACCACATCTTTCCGACCGTCGCAGACCACAGGGGAAAAAGAAAAGGAACCCCTGAATAAATCATTTGAGAATTTCCAACAGAGCTTAAAATAAGGATGTAAATTCGTTTTAGGTTTTTCAGAGCCGAGGGAAATAAAAACAGTTGCTAAGACATTACAGACTGTATTCGCTCTGCATTAAGAGAAATCACCGCAGACGAAAGAGTTGTAAACCTTAACAGCCACCTAGTAATCTGGCAATTTTAGCGTTCTGTTTAGTGCTCTTCACGTACGCATGTGGTTCGAATGATGCAAATTGGTCGGCCGTGAAATGTAGAATGGTGGGCATAAGAAAACGAGTGGCATATGTTTTCATATTTGTGGCAGTAAAAGTAGATGTTATGAACCAGATGAAGAACTCAACAAACGCCCTTCTCCCATCCACAATTGTGCATGCTTGCCCTTCTATAAATCTTTCTAACGATGGAATTTAGCGGCTTAAGCTCAATTCTCAGAAAATCGATCGATTATTTCTAGTTATCTGAATAAATAAAACTAAAGAAATTTTAACTCATGTCTCCCCTCTTTGCTATATCCGGTTCGGTTGTGATGGGATGGGGGGGGGGGGGGGGGGGGTTTCTTTTTTTCCCCTCCCTTCTTTCATCTTCTGACCCGGTCTGTTTGTCCATCAGCCGTTGTCAGTTTCCCTTTTGATCGTGCGCCATCTGGTGGCGAGCATCTCATCTATAATTTGCAATTCTACCGAATTCTGTCTTGGAACTGGAGAACCCCAGCTGAAGGCAAGGCAAGGAACCGTGTGTTTGTGTGTGTGTGTGTGTGAGTTTGCAAGAAGGGAGGGGGATACCGGAAAACGAGTCAAGAAAGAAAATAAAAGAAAGTTATAAAAACCAGTCGATTTAAGACACAAAGATGAAAACTCGCAAGATAACCTCATTACGAACGTCACTTGGGAGGGCAACGTTTACGTAGAATCTCATACATGGGATATTGATAGGAGATCAATAACAATTTTGGGCTACAAAGGAGGCTTCAGATTTAACCCTTTGAATCCAATTATTTGCCTTCAACTGTGACAGTTAAATGGAAGCAATTTTCCCCTGACAGGAGAACCCACTGTATCATTACACTTGATGAATGTTGTCGTTAATAACAGACGGAATTTCTTTTCATCCGTCAAATCTGCTGCGATATTCGTGCGATTGACTCTGAGTGAAAATGCCGAGCCAAGTAACCGCTGGAAACATACACAAGAATGGAATTTGAAAAATGTATAGGCGAAAATATATCTAACCTAGATATATCAAAAGAGTAATTTTTCTACTCTCCCAAAACACCAGGGGTATTTCTACATCAACCTCTTGACACACTGTGGTCTCCCCCCTCCCCTTCTGTTTTTTAAATGACAAAGTACAGATGAAAACATCGAAACAAAGGTAATCTGCTAAAGAAAAAAGAAATCTGGCGCAACGAAGCCAGAATTTCTCCAAAAATAGTACTCTAAAGTACGTTTATATAGAGTAATATTAAGAGTCGTAATTTTAATTTCCCTCTGAATTAAAATTAACTTAGGTAAAGAGTAATATAATTCTAATGACGTATTCTGGGCCTTTACTTATGCATAGAAAATATAAGCTTCTGGATCCTAGTTGTTTAAAAATATTATATCCAGTACATGTGGAAGCAGGGATAATTAATTTAAGAATAACACAATGCAACAAAACTTAATTAATACAAAATAAAGTGTTATAAGTCTTGTAATTTTTAAAAAAAAATCAGTGGCCAGGAGGAACCTTTTGATCTCCAGAACAATTTAAAAATTCACCGTTGGCAAATTACGGAGTTGAGAGCCGAGCTTTTGAAGTTCAAAAGATTAACAAAAAAAAAGTTAATGTTTTTTACAACTTTGTTGAAACCATTTTCTCAGAACTCAATGTTTTATGAAATAGAAGTTTAAGTTTCTACGTGATGCCTTATGCCCTCTGGACTACTTATTCTTGCGCGCTTTAATGATGAATATCTCATGCTCTGTGTCAACTCTTTATTTTGCCAATTTAGGGAAATTTCTTTATAGGCAAAGAAGCAGCGTTTGGACAATTAAATTTACAATGCACGAGCTGAAAAACATGAAACCTCAGAAGAAGCAGAATAATGATAATGAATATTAAAAATCTACTAAATAATTAAAGATAATTAAAATCCGAGAGTTTCTCATTGCAATGCATAAAATCACCGGGTGGGTCACATGGCTGGTTATCACTAATTTAAGAGTTGAATTTGTCGTACTGAGTTAAGTTTGCTCAACTAATTGTAAAATGTCGTCATTTCGGAAACTTTTAGTGGCTTGATTATTTTATACCTTCTCTCAAGACAGCACTCTTAAATTAATCCTTAATGAAAAAATAAAATAAAAGTTACACAGTCTCTCACAGAGTCCAGTAATTTTTATGTACACAGATGGCTAGAGGAATATCTTATATTTATTTAAACTGAGTTTCTATAATATTTACAGTGACTTGACATTTCACACTCTATACTATCTTATCCAGAAGCCAGCGAGGAGTTACGTCTCTATGGAATAATCCCTATTGGGTTAGAGTGGAAACGTTATGTAATATTGAAGTCAGTGATGCTTCTACTATATTGCTATAATAAAAATTGCGCTATAAAATACACGCTTTTATATTTCTTTCGAAAGAAAGTGTTCTCGCGAAGTTCTCCATGAAAAAAACTTCCCAATGTCATCGGCCCGGTTTGAACTCGCGATCTGGGAAAAGCTATGAAATTTCATGTCGAGTTTCTTCGAAAGTACAGCACCCATAAATTTTGTATTATGCACATGCATATAGGCCTATACAGAAACAGCACATGAGAAAGTTCCAATAAAGATTCCACATCAGATATTTATACAACTACAAACCAAATATTAGAATACGCATAAAAAATCCGTGTGGTCATACAAAAAAAAATGATTTATTTCTTGCATTACAGAATAATATGTAAAGTTTTTATAATACCCTTAAACTGATGTGTCTCAGCTGTAAACTTCAAATTAAAAATTTAAGGTTATGTTATATTTAAATTGGAAAAAAAATAATAATAAAATTCATATTATTAGAATATTACAAACCACTGGTTCAAAATATTAGAATAACTTAGATGAACGTTCAAAAACAAAGTAAAACAAGTATATTAGGATGCTGGATTTAATTTTAATGTTTCGTAGCATCACCTTTTGCTGCAATTACATCTTGTAACAGATGAGGTCTATTGCTAACAACTGGGTACAACATTGTTTTGTGATGCAAGTTTTCTTAAACAAGAAACAAGCTCTTGTTTATTCTTTGGAGCTTCCAATTGGATTTATTTCTTAATAATGCCCCATAGATTTTCTATTGGATCAAGTCCGGGGAATTAGATAGCCATGGAAGTACGTTAATATTGTTTTCCTCGAGCTACCCTCTTATTTTCTTTGTCGTGTGGCTAGATGCACCATTTTATTGAAAGATGAACTCCTCGTCAAACAAGACCCATGACTGTTTTGATGGCAACATGAAAGTTTCAAGAATGTATTGATACACGTCAGAGTTAACCACACACAGCTTCCCAACACCTTCTCCACACACAGCTTCGCAACACCTTCTCCTTCTCGTACAACCCCACATCATATTTGATGTCGCAAACTTAACAAAACGCTTCATACAGCATTAGGTAAAGGCTTCTTCTCGCAAGCGCCACATACGTGGGCCTTTATCTCCATGACTCGCACAAAACACAGATTTATTACTAAACATTACGCCATTCCAATCATCTTGTCCCTAAAGTTGCCGTTCTTTGCATCATTTCACCCTTGCTTGACGTTGCTTGGCTGAGAGCAACGGTTTTGTTTTGGGAACTCTTGACTGAAACTTCAATTTGTGTAGATGCCTCAAGGTTGTTGGCCGAGAAACGTGAACTCCACATGCAATCCACAATGCATAAATGTGTTTGAGACTTCCGAAACTGTTTCTTTTAACTGAACTTTGTAGTCGTCGATCATCCCGGGATGATGTAGCCAGTTTTCGACCACCACGCTAACGGTTGTTTGATTGCACAGCACCTTCAGTATGCATTTTTAAAACTCTGAAAACTGTTGATTGAGAACAGTTGCCTATATTTTTTTGAATTAACCCAGTTTTGTGAAGAGCATTGATGATGTCCTTCAAGCCAGATGAGATGTCAGTTTTGCGACCCATGTTTGCAACGAATTTGGTACAAAATTACTAAAATTCTTTGTTTTTATACATTATTGAATACTAATTTATGAATACCATTTTGCATGAACTTTAAATATTTAAGCTTTTAAGAGTCATTATTGGATATTCAACTACTAATGAAAATTATGCTGATGCTTTGAACTAGTGGTTTGTAATATTTTAATAATATTAATTTTACTTTTTTTTTTTTTTTTTTTTACAATTTAAATATAAGTTATCTTGAATATTTAATTTGAAGTTTAAAGCTGAGACACACCAGTTTAAGCGTATTATAAAAAGCTTTTACGTAATGCAAGAAATAAATCATTTTTTGTATGAACGATTTTTTATGCGTATTCTAATATTTTGGATTGTAGTTGTAAAATGAAAAGAAATGGAGAGATATTAATTGCCAATGCTTAGTTTGATTTTTCTTCAATATTCATCATAAGAACTATAACACAGAGATAAATTTATGATCAAAATTCACTTTCACAGTTAACATTTAAATTCGTATGTTTATACAGTATATAAAGTTTAATTGTATGTTTTGTAGAATTATGCAAAAAAAAGATTTCAGAAATCAGTCGACGACGAATAATTCCAGAGATTTAGTTTCGGAGAGAATGTGCATATAGGTGTGTGTCAGCGGGGGGAGGGGGGTGAGTGGAAAGCAGTGCATAACAAGGATTACTTTACGTACGCAGGCATACAAAAACTGCAATGATGGCGTTGTAATTAAAAATTCCGCTTGACATTTCCACAAATTGTTCACCTTTTTTTACCCGTCTTCACCTTTCGTCTCGCGCATTTCGGAGCGCTGTCTCCCTGGCTCGACTTCCTTATTCTTCATTTCGCAGTCCTTTATTAAGATTCTAATTAATAACTGAAGGCAAAAGCGACTCTGCTCGTGATTTAGTTTCGTGTGTCTCTCCGAACTACATTTCTCTCCGTACGTTTTTTTTTAACTCAAAAATCTGGAGAAAAAAATTAAAAAACGGGCAAAATTTATATTTCCGCTTTGTGAGGAAAGCTCCGATTGCAGGCGAGTTAGGGGCGGACGTGGGCTGCCAGGGAAACCTCAGGAATTCCCATAATTAACATAAAGAAGTGATGCCCATGCGTACTACACGCACCCAACCGTTTAAATATCACCATCTGTCTCTTTTTCGAATCTTTTTTGTCTCGCTCTATCCACGTGGGGTAATGCATTTTATATTTTCAGACCTTATGTTATTTTTAGTTCAAAGAAATGATTTTCATACGTCTCTTGTCCAATTTCATAAACTATCTTCAATTTATAAACTACCAATTCAGAAGGCTAAGAAGATGTTTGCTAAATTAGTAATTCTTTCGTTGTCCACTGAAGTTCCTAATCCAAGTTTCTCAAGAAAGTCGACTTTTCCAATCAAGAAGGCTGTGTGGGTGCATTATCTGAAAGCCATCTATTGAACCTTCATCACCTTTACTCATTAAATCCGGTGGAATCACGGCCAAACTGTGGCCAACACCGTCCACACCAGCACAAGGATTTTCGTGCACACTATTTCAAGCCCAACATCCCCTAACTGTAGCTTCAATGGACGATTTTATTACCAGTAGTGATAGTACATCAAAGAAATACATTGGTCAGTAAAAGAAAACTAACCAAGTTTATAGCCTGTCATGAAAGCCAAGTAATTTTTTTTTTTTTTTGAAAATTCAAATGTTTCATTTTACTTTTTTTTAACCGATATTTTCTTTATCTAAAATGAAAAAGGACTGTGTGAATTATTTCATAAACAGTAGGCCATCCAGTTTCGCTGGTGTTTATTTCGTTGATTATTCGCATATTTGTCATTAATGTTTAATTGGAAATTTTTCTTTTCTTTTAATTTGTAGGTATTTTGTGGACTGCTGCAAAATACCTAGGACAACGCTTGCAGGCTAGAAACTGCAGAATATAAACATTTAACAAATGAAAAGAAGCTTATAGCATGTGCATTGTTTTTAATACTATTATAAATGCTGTATAGCGGTGCGCATATTACTAACATAAAAATATTCCTTTTAGTCACGAAAAACTGCAGACGACACGCACGAAACAAAATGTAAATAAAGCTAAAGCATTTAGCAAATCATAAAAGCATAGGGTATTATGTGTAGAGTGCTTTACTATGTTATAATTTATTTATAAGCAGGGGTGTATCTAGGGCCAATTTGGTACCGTTTAAGGGTACCTTCACAAAATTATTTTGATCGGAAACGGCATCTTCACAAAATTATTTTAACGGTGTTTATCAACATAAATAATGTCAATTCAAATAAATAAATAAAAAATTGTTAATTAAATTCAGTGTTTTATATTTTTTGTATCTAAGTATTTTCACATAAAAGGGTATGGATTTTGAAATTGTAGACAGAGCCCTGATAAGAGATATTTCTAAAAGATAAATAGGGTAAAGGATTATGAGATCTATTCTCGCAGTATTCCTTTAATCTCGCATTTTTCCCAGCATTTTGCATTAAAAATCTTATGCAAGGATCTTTGAACATAAGTCATGGAAGTAATGCAAAGAAACTTTAAAAAAGTGAAAACTCTTGAAGAAAAAGTCGAATTGACCCTTGAAGAGGGGGGGGGGGGGTGGAAAAATTGTGCAACTCCAATTTCGGGAGGGGTCTGTCCCGGCCCCCCCCCCCGCGAAATTGGAGGGCCGACTGTACTGTAATATAAAATTCAGTCATATTGAAAACCGGTGGAAATAAATGCGCTTCTTACTGTCTACACGTGAATAAATATTTCGCCTATTTAAATATAAGTTATCATATTAATGTGTTGCTACGAAGTGAACGGGAGCAGCATTTCCATAAAGGAAATGAAACGCATCCAGAATATATAAAGATTTTCTCACCAATCTCATTTGTAGTAATTTCGCTCTCCCATTGATTACATGACTGCCCTCTCATCTCAAAACTTGCGGTTTTATTAAAAAATACCAACTTTTCATTCCAAACTACAAACGTCATTATTTAGCCCACGTCTGTTTTATAAGTGATATGATGGTATTTTTCTCCTCTGCTCATACCAATTTATGGCCACCACTCCAAGGGCCCTTCAATGCGACTTTCACGGACCTTCAACAGTGACAAATTAAAAAATATGTCACTTGGTGATAATAATAATAATAATAATAATAATAATAATACGGTTTCCGATAAGCCCAAAATCCGGTTTCCGTTCATTGCGATTGTTATAACTATTCTAATCAAAACACAGGCATTGTCTTTGGAAAGTAGATTGCATTTTGGTTTTTCAAATTTCTAGATACGTGAAATGAAGACACCAAGAAGTATACAGAAGAGAAAGGCAATGGAAAAAAGACACGTTGTTGAAAAAAATTCACCGGGGAGAATTTGATGCTGGCTTCGATATTCTTTGCGTAGTGCCATCAATCCTGAACCATCTATAGCTTGTAATTTTGCATTCAGAGCGCGCTCAGCTCTGAATAAAAGCATATTGAAAGACATAACTCAAACATCGACCACTCCTTTTAATACGGCTGCCTAGGGCACTAGGCAACAGAATATAAGTGTCAACGCTAATTTTTCCCTTGTGCCGATTTTTGAAGTAAATTTCTCCTTTCAAGCTATCCTTGTGGAATTTGAAAAATATTACTATGCCCTTATGTGTTTTGCTATCCTAGCTTTCAAATCCATTGCGTTTGGTTTATAGGTAACTTTTCAAAATTAAGGTTAGGTCCAAATATGAGCATTTTTATGATAATTAACTTGTGCATAAATTTACAGAATTATATAAAAATTAAACGTTTAAAATATTTTTTTCAATGCTTTTTCAAAAGAAGTCATTAGCAAGAACAGAAAGCAGGCAACAGAATATAACCTCTAAAGAAATTTACACTTTATAATCGCAATTTTGCCTAATTTATAGCTAAATAAACATGAATGTTGGACAACGTAAAAATAACCCTTCAAGAATAGCCTTAAGGGATTTCCCGCACGAAAATTAATGTTTCGTCTTCAGCTAAACATTAGAATTCTTGGTACATAACAAGAAGTCTTCTCAAACATCACCTTTAACATGGAAATAGCATTCGCTAAATCCAATGACAACAACTTTAATCATAACCAAAAAAAAGTTTTAGCATCCGATATACACGATAATATGTCATGGTATGTTATTTTGGGTTTCACCTTAACATTATCATTGTAAATAAATTCATTTTAATCTTTCACTGAAATATTTCTACCACGCTTTCCCTGAACCTATTACTTTTCCCATCACTTTATATTACGACGTTCTTCAGATTTTTCAAACTGGAAACTGCTTGAAATTCGCATTAAAAAAAACGCACAACAAAAACTTTGTAGGCTTCTGTCAGGTTAAGAATTTTATTTGGCAGCTTAAAGAACAGAAACACTGTAGGCTTCTGAAGTCGTTCCTGTTTCGCCTGCACAGTCTTGAAAACTAGGATCAAGAAATATTAGTTGGTAGCGGACAAGGGAGATTACCGCTGACGTATGGGCTCCACCTAGAATTTTCCCTCCTTTTGCAAGTTAGGAAACAGAATCCGGAGAGAGAGAGAGAGAGGAGGGGGGGGGGGGAGAGGGAGAAGGAGGAGAGAAGAGCAAGCGAGAGAAAAGAAGAAAATGAAAGAAAGTATAAAGAAAAACACCCATCAATAACAATGGACATTACCGTTCTTTGGAGAAAGCTATTTCACCTGAGCTAATTGTTATTGTTGTTTGAGGACGCCTGGAATTAACCAATGGGTTTTTTGGAGGCGAAGTAAGGGAGATGGGGCCCGTAGAGGAGAGGTAATCTCGCAGAAAGGAGAGAAAGCCTCTAACAGCTACTGTTCATTATTTGAGATTGTTGTTCCTTGGTGTTACGACTCTTTCAAGAATGCAACAACCACGCGATCAATATTTAACTTTTATCTACGCACCGAACATGAACCCATGAATTTTTAAACAATCATTTTAACATGGGTGTTTTCTCTCCTTACGCGTTTCATTCTAAATTATTTATTTTCTTGCTGAAAACTAAACTGAGCCAGAAAGGAGTGGAATTACATTTAACAACTGACACAATAACTTACCTGAACATAAAAAAGCGTTAGCTCTAAGTAAATACGCAAATAGAGGGGAAAATTTTAATTCACCTACAGAAACCGATGAATACCATTCCCATTGCTTTTCAATGTTCAACGCATATTTACTTTGTCGTCTGATAAGATACAGCGATGGAAATGAATTCTCCCCTTTCCTTTTTCATTATTGAGTTGTTTACTTTCACTTTAAGTCATTGTAATCACTCCTTTTCCCGAGATTAATTTTGTTTGCATAGCGAGACCTCGATATAACATTAAAATCCTTGAAGGAAGGAACAGAGCGGCTGTTGACCGTAAGATTACGCTTAAAAAAACAGAGAGACAGAAAAGGATTGCAATATTTTATATGCCCCTCTAAGGTATAGTGTTGTCGGTGTTACAAACGAAATCCTTTGATAATTAGCTGCTGCTGTTGTTCTTGTTGTTTTAATAATGTAAATGGGAGGAGAAATGTTGCTTTCTCTCCGAATATTTTTATGAGCTTTCTCGCAAATAACAGACCAGTCTGTTTGCACTATCCATTTGCTAAAATATAGTTTGCGTGTTTATTAATAATAGTTTGTGTGTGTTTTTCCCTGTTTTTATTTCATTGCTGTTTTATTGGACAAACTGCAATTTTAAATAATTTTAAGCCAGGAATGAAAGCATTGAGTCGATGTAGAATCCTTACAAGACACACAAAGTATTATGATTTAACTAATCTAAACCCGGTGGCCGAGAGCGCTAAGGCTCAGAGCAACTCTCGAGACCAGCGAGTGGTGGGTTCGCAACCCGCTGAGAATGTAGATGTTTGGGTTTGTTTATTTACTAACAACTTGGAAGACCAAGCTTAATTCTCAGTAAGCTGATAAATATTCAAATACATCCAATATTTATTTAACATCCTGACACCTAAAAGGTAAAAGAGGAATAGAAGAGTTAGATGGAAGTAATTTAAACAAATAAGCTCACTTTTTGGCATTTTTGAGGAACAACAGAGAATAATTTCCTTTTTTCCATCTAGGATCAAATTGTTACAAGATAGCTCAAATTGATAAAGCTATATAATGTAAATAACTTAATACCGATGAAATCTTCGTGTACATTTTTAAAAATAAAAGGGTTAAAAAAGAATTACTTCAAAATTTAAACAAAAAAAAATAAACTATAGAGACTGGCCCATAATTATTAATCATTAATTAAAAACAAAAGATGGTATTTATGGGTTGCGACCTCTAAAAAGCTTATTTGTAGCCTCTTTAATCCTCTAATTGTTAAGAAAAAGTTTTCAATTCGAAATTTTGAATAGAATTAAATAAATAAAAAAGCATTATTTAAAAAAAGCATTAAAAAACGTTAAAAAGCATTATTAACTTGTTTGCATTTTTCATTCATTTAAATTGAGCTTGCTTGCAAAAGTTTTGAAGCGATTAAACATATTATTAAGCGATTTATATTCAAGCCTACTTATGACATTACAGTTCTTTGCGAGTTAATAAGTCGCTTCAGAGCTTTGCTAAGCAAGTTCAATTTAAGTGACTAAAATGTATAAAGAAAAAGTAAGCAAATGAAACATATATCTAGGTGGTATGTCCAGTAAATGAGAAGCAAAGTTATGCTTTGAGTGCTCGAAAGAAGGCGGTAGTGAGAAATGTTTATGTATTAAAAATTTTAAACAATTTTAAAAATACGACTATTAAATAAGTATTTGTACCGCCATGTTTGTAAGAGCAGTCGATCATCTTGCTATTAATTTAATGACTCGTTAGTAAGAAACAGAACAATATTGGTCCACGATATCAAAATTGTCTGCTTTCGCAGCGGGACCAAACGACATTTGGTATCGGATTCTAATTTATTCGTCTCCTTTCAAATTGCTCTTCAATCTACAGTATTCGTTGAGTTGCCAATAACATCGACACTTGAAACGAATTGAAATAAACAAAAGCGAAGCAAATCCAGAGGATAGGCGGAGAAGGAGAGAGAAAAAAAAAAATCGATTTTCAAGTTAAATTGGATGGAGTCATGACTCGCACTCTCGCACGTTCCTCATTCGTTTCCTGTCTACGTATCTGTCTCTCTCCACCTTCGATATCTCATCAAAATGCCATTCACCCTTTCCCTTTCGACAAATGTTTTGATGCTTATCTCTGGCATTATATTTTGCGCCGCTCAGGTAGATGTAGTCTTTTTTTGCAACATCACCAAAATAGATTCTTGTTATTTGCTCTCGGTAGTAGCGACTCCTTATCTATTTGGGACAAATTCTTTTAGCCGGTGATTTCTCTTTTGACGACACCCGTATCTTTTGACAGAGATAGCTTGAGTAAATCTTGTTTTATGAATCATTAACATTTTATGAGTGCAACAAAAACCTGATCTTATCTCTGCGGATTTAATTAAATCTTTCTCCCAGTATAAACATTATTGTATTGTACGGTAGGGTGTTTGTTCTTCTGTTTTCTTTTCGGTTCGTTCCAGCTCCACTTTTAATATTTGTTTCGTTGATGGACAAACGAAATGACAACAAACGACTTTTTTCCTGTCGTTAATCTGAAGGGCTTGACGCGTGTTTTAATGCAGAGGGCGACCAGCCCAGTCAGTAAGCTATAATCTCGCACTGACGGAGAAGCGAGCCAGTAACTCTATTACAGTGAATCCAATATTCTCACTTCTTGAAAAGAGATCGCCTATAAAGCCTTGGCTCGAGATGTGAATTTCAGGAATCGATAGACAGATGAATAGAGGGCCAATGACCTTTGATCCTGACATCTCGCTCAGCTTCGTAATAGACTTACTCCGACCGGAAAGACGGTTCTTTCAAGAATCTCTTTCATGGCGCACGAGTCATTCTGTACTGGTTGTTTTGTTATTGACGTACTCCAGTAATCTGAGATGAGAAATGGAATATTTCTACGAAAACAATTTCGTCTTGTGGAATTTCAACGATTCGGCTATTGGAAAATTCCTATTTCTCATTTCCGATTGAATGAATTGCTTCCCTATTTTGCATACAGATTAAAAACATTGCTTAAAAGTTGATTAAACAAGGAGGGGATGGAGAGAAAAGAAAAAAAAAACTAAACAAAAAAAAACACCTGCCAACATCATTTATTTAAGTATCAGTTGCCTGGGGTCGTAATTTTCGAAATGTGACTTTCCTTTTCGATGAGTGAAACGTTATTAATAACAACGGCTTCCTTTATCAAAGCCCCACCTCTAATCACGGCGAAGGCTCACGGCAACGATTGGCTGAAATTTGGTGTAGTTCGGGCTACAGTAGCGAAGACACGAACGAGACATCGACTTTGAAACTCGTCATTTGTCAAACACGCCGACTAAATTAACTGGGGAGAATTATGGAGCCGTCTTACGGCGCAATGCTCGGAGGTGGTTCGCCGAATGACATCATCAAGGGCCCTCCTGAGGTCGAAGTTATTGGCGCCCAGTGACGCTTCGTAACGGATCTCCGATGGCGCCGGGAGACGAAAGAGGGACCCGGGGTCTTCAGTCTCTTTAACATTGCCTTTTACGTCGTTACTCAAACTCCAATCTCGTTGCCTTGCCGTCGTTAGTGGGGGTTTTTTACTCCTCTTACGACCGATGTTTATTTCGTTGATGTCCCTGTTCAATCGAATTGCCTGTCCTCATTACTTGAGTTTCTATTAAGTTGGTGAATAGTCCTCTGTTCATGAAGAGTTCCTTTCCTCCTACCTCTTAGTAAATCTACGTTAACCCTAATCCCTTAAAAGCTCTTGAGATTTAAAGTGGAAAGAAAAGAGGACTATTCAACAACCTACCAACAAGCTTCTCAAGTACCAGAAACCACTTTTTCTTTAGCAATCATCTGAATCATTTGCATCATATTTTAAATTATAATTAGAATAGGTTGCCTATTAAAAAACGATAGACTTAATATGATACAAATTATATTCAGAAATTACAGTTATTATCGTGCCAATAAAATAAGTAGGGATGTCATTAGCATGCTTTCACGTAAATTCAGGATTGGTTGTTTTTTTAAAGCTTGTAAAGTACATCTGGCAAAGTTCTTAACTTTGGCCTTAAGAACTGGTCAGCCATTTTGTAATAATTCTACTTTAATAATTAAAACCTTTTTTTATTGGAAGTATTTTTAAGAATTACCTAGCTTATATCTTCCATGTTTATGGCAACTTTGCGAATTCTTTGATCAATTTTACGGAAGATCATCGACAGAATATTTTTAGAGAATGCATTGGGAAAAAGCAAGCAATCCAATAGCTTCGTTAATAACGTGCTCGACATTCGAAAACGTTTTAAATAAATATGATAACATTACATCTTTCCTCCTTTAATCTACTTTTATGTTACATTTAACTGCTTCTAATTCAGATTTAAAACGAGACGAGAAAACATATATCGACCGCATTTATAAATTAAATAAATGTGTTGATCCTACGAATGAAAACTGCAAACGATTTCGCGACGAATTTGAAATAAAAATTTTATTATAACGGAATCGTTGTGGATAACCTTATCTGCAAGTGATTAAATTTAAATTTTTCGAGTTAAATTTATCTCGTAATTACTTTTTTAAAGTTCACTTAGCAGTTGGTTTAACCGAGCCTTTTCTCTTCTCAAAGTCCTTCCATTAGCTGCTGCTGCTCCAAAACGCCCACGTGTTCTCCAGGTCGGACGAACAGTCGCCATGGCAACCGAGACCCCAATGTCTTGATTGGAAGATGCAATTAGTAAAGCAACACAACAAAACGACAAAATCGATTGCGGGTGGGAGTAGATGGATAAAAATTATTGTGGTGTTGGTAGTGTGTGAAACCCGGTTTTAGCACCAGTGATGAATCTTCCTACACTTTTCGAGTTTTATTCTAGGAAAAGTCGCTTAAAGAGGCCGTACCAGCCTCGCTTTGCTAAAACTTTCATTTCACCTAACCACTGGTACTGCTGGGAAAATGATTAATGTGATAGGAAATATTGGCTCTTCCCTACAAAGGTTACGTGGTGAAGAAAACTTGGAATAATTTACTTCTCCTTCCCAGAGAACCGAAGCTTAATCCCCCAATGAAACTTCCAGGAGTTATAAATATATCATCACGTATATTCCGAAAGGAGAATGTTCCCAAGTAAAGCTAATGTAACACATTAATACGCAGAAATTAGTCTTCAAGTGGCCGCCAAGAGTCCCCCTGTTGCCGTTTTTGCTAAATTATTTAACAGTTTCTATTCGTAACAGACATTTCCTCAAGTAGCATTAAAGAACGAGTGGGAATTAATTTTAATTTAACATTCTTGCTTCTTCTAAATCAATAGGCTCCCTAGAAAGTAACAATAAAACCCTAGGCTTCTAAAACTTTAATAGGAACACGTGCAGAAGGAGCACTAATCTTTAGCTTAAACTGACAGTACCGCATGGCAAATAGCGATAATTCTACTGAAAATTCATGAATAAACCTGTGAAATGACGACTTTTACCCATGAAAAAATAATGAAATTCTTCCTTAGAATATCTTTAATGCATAGCCGCCTGCGTTTTTTGGGCTTGTGGTTTCATTGAAGAGTGTCGAGAAGTTCGCCATAGACGACAATGATAACAGCTAAAGACTTTATTGAAAATTGTACCGATATGTAAGGTATACCTTTGGAAAGAAGAGAATCTGTTATCAATAGGCTGTCACGCTTTTCTACTAGTTAAGGGCGCATTTTCTGCAGGATTTATGAACATGTACGTTAACACTATTTCAGAATTGCAGCTGCTAAAGATGTTCAAGCAAAAATAAAAGGAATATTACAGATAAACGGTCTAAATTTATCCCGACCCAGTTGAATTTTAAACCCCAATATGTGCTATTCTTATTAGATATGGTACTCATATTGTCGCCATCTTTATTCGTGCCTAGCATAGGTATCTTAACTTAGCGCCATTAAGAATTTTTTGGTTGCGAAGTTTTAAAGATTGAAAGAGCAGCTTATACTGCCCGGCACGAAAGAAAAAGGAAACTGGCGCATGTGTAAATGCAAAAAACTCGTTCTACCAATCAGAAACGGACAGGAATCGGAGCATTACTTACTTTTTTTTTGTACTACTGAAGCCAGAAATTAATAATACCCCATTTCCAGCCCTTTTCTGATTGGTTGAACGAGTTTTTTTCATTTACACATGCGCCAGTTTCCTTTTTCTTTCGTGCCG
>JAHWFO010029920.1:632295-658507 GCA_023313115.1 Rhysida immarginata
CAATCACCAGATCTTAACCCAAGTTGAAAGAGCCATCAGGCAGCTAGTTTTCACAACCATCAAATCTCACACAACTGGACAGTGCTATTCATCAGATTCCTCGCATCACCTTTCAAATCTCGTGGCGTCAATGCCAAGAAGAATCGCCGCAGTATTGAAAGCAAAAGCTGGCCAATGAAGTACTGTTGGGATGGTCATAATAATCTGGCCACCCAGTGTATGTGGAGTGTGAATACGTGGCGTAGCATTATCGGAGGCCACATTATCGACCGAATTTTCTTCCATGGTAACCCTGAACGGGGAAGTTTATGTCGACTTTCTGGAAAACGTGCTCCCTAGCTCCTTGAAGATCTGTTCTTAGCGACGAGGGTTGGCGTATGGTATCAGCAGAATGGCTGCCCCGCATATTACTCGCGAATCACATCTCCCCCCTGCGATGGATTGGTAGCTTGTTCCCCTTGGGTCTCCAAACCTTGGTTCCCTCCAAAAAATTCCATTCCCCACGATTTTTTCCATTGGGGACGGCTAAAAGAAATTTGTGCACCAAGAGCAACCGAAAACAAGGGAAGAAATGCAGGAGCGAATAAAGAGGACATGCACAAGGCTAACGCAGCAATAGGTCCTCTCGACTTGTAATGACGCGAGGAGGAGACTGCGCAAATGCCAGCAGCAAAATGGACGGCAATTTCAACATTTAATGTGATGAAACCTGCACCTGCCCTCAAAGCTATTTTATTGTTTATTTCCTGAAAGAAGCCCGTTGGGAAAATAGCTTCCTACAAAAATTGTTTCTTTTTCCAAGACCTATCCAACGACCCCTACTCGGCCCCATTTAAAGTTTTTGGGTGGAACCCAGTTGCGGCAATTTCCAGGCATTTCCGGATAGCCACCCATTATATTTTCACAGTCTTTAGTCATAGGAAATTTTTCCCCAAAGCTCTAGAATGTCTAACTTCCGAGAAAAAAGCCTGGCATAAGTGGTATGATATACCTAGCATGTAAGCAATTTAGTGGCATAAAATCGAACACTTGGAAGGATTATTAAGCTGCTGTAACGACGGATGTGTCGCTTTAGAAAAACTCAGTAGAGAAAATGGTGATCACAAATTCTGGAGATGTTACCGCAACCGATTTCCTTTATGGAAGGGGTGAATTAATTGATCGTTACAACACTTTGCGAAAGGAACTGCATGCACTCAGCTTAATGCCAAACACAAGTTAAACATCCCGCCGAATATTAAGTTTGGAACGTCGACATTAGACTATCAAAGAGTGGAAAAACATTTTGTGGAGTGACGAATCACGCTATATACTTGTTCCAGTTGGTTGGTCGTGTTTGCGTACGGCGAAGTCAGGGGAGCGCCTTTTACCTGAGTGCGTCATTCCAACCGAGAAGTTTGGTGGTGGTGAGGTCATGCTGTGGGGAACGTTTTTCATGGTTTAGCTTGGGACCTTTACATGTGGTTGATGACAATTTGAACTCTGAAGCCTACAAGAACATTTTAAGCAATCGGGTGCTTCCTATGCTGTGGGTAGTTTTTTGTAATGAAGATTGTTACTTTCAGGACGATAATGCACTTCAGTCAGATAGTGGTACACACACTTGAATGTCAATCGCCTTCCGTGGCCCGCATAGAGTCTTGACCTTAACCCAAATGAACATTTCTAGGATGAGTTGGAGCGTCGAGTGAGGACCAGGGAGCCACGTCGGAAATCCACCGCTGACAAGGCACCCCAATACCGGAACCTTGTAGAAAGTATGCCGAGAAGAGTGGCTGGCGTAACTTCAACACGTGGAGGTCCAACACGTTATTAAATAAAATAAAATATCACTTTTCCCGTACCTTTGTATTGTCCGTAGATTATTGTAGGGTAGTGAAGAGACTTCATAATCACAGTTTTTTTTATTTTAAATGAATTCGACGTGAAATAAAACGGGAGAACATCGTTTTACGGATGCATTAATGCAGGAGGAGCTTTATTCCTACTTTTCGATTTGTTCTTCCTTTTATCCCTTCCCATTCTTTCGTATTCTTTCTCCCATCAACTTTTCTGATGTTTTAATGGAGATAGCGCTTTAGCGCGAGAGGAAGTACATCACATCACTTAATCGCAGCCACCGATTCTAAAACCCCTTTTGAATGCGAGAATTTATTCGAGTACGGAAATTTTTCGGAGAAAATACGAATGTGGCTCGACGCAACGCTTTTACGTCGAGTGCCGCCGCCGCCACCGCCTCCAAGCCGTAAGCCCCACACGGGGCCGTGAAAAAACGGAAATAAACAGCCAACGCACAAATGCGCGCGGGTGAGGTTAAAAGAAAAAATGTATTTTCCATCCTATTTTTTTTTCTTAATCGAAATAGAAAAAAAAAAATTCGAGAATCCCATTTTAAGTAAAATTCGGCATCAGAAGAAAACTCCCACAAAAGGGTGGAGCGGAGAAAAAAAAAAAGGAGAAGGGGACGCTTCTCGTTTTTATCTCGTTGCGCGCTACGTGGCTATTTCCGCGCCCAATTCACTTTATTTATTTATTTTCTCGGTAGAAACCCCTTTCATTTATTTATTTCTACCTCTCTCGCTTTTAGGGTTTGCAGATAATTTTAGTTTGTATGAAAATTTTCAATTTTCGATGTTCAAATGGAAAAGAAAAAATGTTCGCTGTTTTTCCATCGCCGAGCGAAAAAAATGTTTTAGAAAACTGTGAAAGGAAAAAGAAAATTTAAATTCAACCGAAACCATCCTCAATGAAATTAAACTTGTTATTGTGAAATTTACAAAGAAATTTAAAATTTTTTGTTTTTTTTTTTTTTTTTTTTTTTTTTAATGAAAACAAATGCTTACCAGTTCCCTGTTGGCTTGCGCCTAGTGAAAGCAAGCTCGGCCTCTCGGTTTAAATAGCCAAATGCAAGGCAGATAAAGGCCAAGTTAGCGTTTTTTCATCCAATTATCTTTCTAGCTGACGAAAGGTACTGAGTAATGCAGAGAAAAATATAGTTCCAGCCATGTATTGTTCTGAGGAAATTATTTAACATTATACCTTAAAATCAATACATCGTAGTAGTGGTCTAATTTGCGGTGTTACAGTCTACTACCGTTAAATTCAGGTATTCAACTTTAATTTACTGGATAAAACGAAAGTTTTCAGCAATTCCATAAATTATTCAACAAAGCTGAAAAGAACGCAGATTCCCACTGAGGCTTTCATAACAAAATCAAAAAAAGACCATATGCCCTCTTCACCATGGGATTTGAATCGATTCCAAGAACTTTTCAGTATTCCGAATGAAACTGCTGTCCAGTAATTTATCCAGTAATCGTGTTATTCAAATATTCTTGGAAACAGATCAACTCCTTCGATAAAATGATCAACTCCTTCACAATGCTACATCTTCGTCTATTTAGTTATTTGCAAATATTCAAAATTTATGTTAAAATTATTAAAGACTTAAAAGATGGTTTCACTAGTTGAGAATGTTTTGACTTATACTACGCGCAATAAGTTATTAAATAGAAAGCATCCAACCTAAGAAGTACTGGTACATTTACAAAATATTTACAAACGACCCCTTACTCTCAAGTCCCTGTTCAAAATGATTGCGATTAAATTTTTAAACTACTTTTCACCTGGGTCTAAATTTAATTCGCAAGCACTTATTCCCGTAATCAACAACATTATCCAGATACGATTACCTTCATCAAGTTACCCTTCCGGGAATTACGATGAAACTGCACTGCACCACCTGGCTCCCGGCAAGTTAAAGAAGGGCTCGACCTCCCGTGGGCTCATCCGTCGAATGTTTTTCCCCGAATAACCTCACCACGCCTCCTCCTCCTCCTCCTCCTATAAGATCGAAATTTTCTTATGAATGTTCACTTCGACCTACTGGCCAACTTCTTACTTAGACTATGAACTGACAAAAATCTACAACTGAAATGACGCCACCATTTCTAAATAATCATTTTGCAACCGAATCCACATCTGTCGAAAACTCGTCCATTTTGACGAAAATTCCACTTTAATAAATTCAACTTAATCTTCGTACTCCTTCGTATCATTCATCAGTACATTCTAATTGCGTTCGTGAATTCAGTGTTAATTAACTTAATTAATCCAAATTGAATGACAAATTTAATAATCATCTTTCAATAAGTGCATTAATAACAAATCTGATACAGAATACTCTCTCTTAAAGTGCAAAATTAACATTTCCGATTACTGAAGTACTTTAAATAATTTTAATAACCTTAATGCATACATATAATCTGAATGATTAAATTGTCATTGTTCAACGAAGTTAATTATAAAATTAAATAGTTTTATCGAGAAACTATATTCTAAAATTAAAACCTACCATTAAGAAATATCGGGGGCTACAAAAAAGAAATCAAATCACTTTGATGTTGAGAATTTGCTCCAGACGAGTGAGAAACCACTACAATAGACCCTCGTTATTATGAAATTCGGGGAACCAAAAATTTGTTTTCGTATTATCCGGTGCAATTTTATGAATCAACTCTGAGACCAGGTTGTTAAAAATATCGGCATTCGTTTATTTCAGAAAAGTACTTGCTTATTCTTGTTTGTTTACATGAACGATCATATTTATTTGTAATAGCATTGTTCACAGAACTATACAAATTGAAAACAAAGCTCTGGTGGAACATCATTGTCATGACTTAATTTCCTTTACTCCTCAGTGATTTTCATTATTATTATTATTATTATTATTATTATTATTATTATTATTATTAACCCCGTTTTGGGCTTCGGCCTGTTGGGGGGCAACATAGGGCTTAATCTTCCGGTTTATCTGGCGGATCGTATCCCTGCTGTTGCTACATTATTATTAATTATTATTATTATTATGGCGTGTTAACTTCTGCTCTGTTAAGACATTATTATTATTATCGTTATTATTAAGTAGCGGAAGAATGGAGCTACTTATTGTTTTCACAATGTCCGTCTGTCTGTCCGTCCGTCCGTCCCCTTCATAATTTCCGCATTTTTTGAGGTAGGAGGTTGAAATTCGGAATGTAGCTTACTATGGGCATGTGCACCATCACTATTTAGTTTGGTTTTGATTGGCCCACTGGGGTTGGAGTTTCGGGGGCGGAAATTAGAGGGGACCAAAAGGTCTACGCGTATTTATGCATATAAAGGAGTGAAATTCGGTATGCAGATTCCTCTAAGTAAGATCAACATTATTATGAAGTTTGGGCCAAATTGTCACAATGGGCTCGGAATTGTGGGGGTGGCAGTTACTTGGTCTTTAGAACTATGGCAACATATGGCATGTCATATATCATTCGATCGGAAATTATGAGAAACGAAAGAAGATAGAGCTCTTTCACACTTTCTAAATACTACGTTCGAGAAAATCAATTTTTCGATTTAAAAAATTGGGGAGGGGGGTTAAAAAGTGAGATAAAAGGGTAAAAATGGAAGATCTCAGGGCTTCCGCTACTTTCCTATACCTTCTTCGGGAGGATTAGCTTCTTGTTATTAATAATAATAATAATAATAATAATAATGATAATAATAATGTAACAACAAGGCGGGAAAAGAAACCATCAGATAAACTGAAGGCCAAATCCCATGTTGTCCCCCAACAGGCACTAGCCCAAAACGGGGTTAATGACAATACATATAAAGGAAAATAAACGGGTGAAAAGGAAAAAAAAAAAGAGAAGAGCTCAGCTTAAGTTATTCATTAAAAGGAAAATTAAAATCAAAAAAGAGGTTTACACCTATCATTAAACATGTCTGAATCAGCACTACTTATATATTGGGTATAACAATTTAGTAGTTTGCAAGCAGGATCGTGCTTTGCAATCTGAGTATACCATCTATCGGTTGTAAAAATAGTTTTATTATTTCTATTTGAACAGGATACCCGGATAAAGATCCTTTCAAGAATTCTAGGTGCAAACACCTGGCCATGCAGAATCTTTTTAAACATATTCATTAGGCATGTTTCCAGTATCAGTGATAAATTAAAACAATTTTCCAAACTTACTTTGGAAAACCGACTGCAACTAAAATTAAGTAGAAGAAACTTATAAAATCTAAAAATTTTGGACTGTAAAAACAAAAAGTCTTGGGAAGCTCCGGAGAACCAAATAAGAGCGCAGTAAGTTATTTTTGGAACAATGATGGACTTAAATAACTTAATAAAAGTATCTAATTCTTTAAAGAATTTACTGCATCTCTTAATTATTCCTATCCTTGCACAGGTCTGTGAGATTAATTCTCCTAAATACTCCTTAAAAGACAGATTATATTGAAAGGAGATCCCAAGATCATTCGCACAATATTTTCTATCTAGCGGAACATTATCCAAAACGTAGCTACCAACCAAATTTACAGTTTTTCTTGAGAACAAGACAAAGAATGATTTTTTAGGATTTAAGTCTAACCCATTTTGAAGTGACCACTGAAAAATGTTATCTAGCGCATGTTGCAGCAGTTTTGCATCGGACCAACAATCAACAGTAGAAAAGATCTTTATGTCGTCTGCATACATTAGAACAGAGATTTTCGGTGGGGGGCTAGGGGATTCAAATGGAATTAGATCCGCAATAAATAAATTAAAAAGGACCGGACCCAAGGGAGAACCTTGAGGAACACCACTCCGAATATACCCGACTCTGGACTTGCAGACAATATTATCTATAAAAAATGATCTTCTTAGCAAAAGCGAGGCAACCAATTAAGTATATTGGCAGAGCATCCCATGACATTTATTTTTTGTAAAAGAAGCAGAACATTAACTCTTATTATTATTATTATTATTATTATGGCGTGTTAACTTCTGCTCTGTTAAGACATTATTATTATTATTATTATTATTATCATTGTTGTTGTTATTATTAAGTAGCGGAAGAATGGAGCTACTTATTGTTTTCACAATGTCCGTCTGTCTGTCCGTCCGTCCCCTTCATAATTTCCGCATTTTTTGAAGTAAAAGGTTGAAATTCGGAATGTAGCTTACTATGGGCATATGCACCTTCACTATTTAGTTTGGTTTTGATTGGCCCACCGGGGTCGGAGTTTCGGGGGCGGAAATTAGAGGGGACCAAAAGGTCTACGCGTATTTTTGCATATAAAGGAGTGAAATTCGGTATGCAGGTTCCTCTAAGCAAGATCAACATCACTTGGTCTTTAGAACTTTATGGCAACATATAGGGTGTGATATATCATTCGATCGAAAATGATGAGAAAGGAAAGAAGATAGGGTTCTTTTATATTTTCTAAATACAAGGTTAGAAAAAATCAATTTTTGATTTAAAAAATGGGGGGGGGGGGTTAAAAAGTGCAGATGAAGGAATAAAAAAATAGATGCACTCAGGGCTTCCGCTACTTTCCTATACCTTCCTTGGGAGGCTTAATTTCTTGTTATTATTAACAGATCATGCATTACACGAGTAGATAAGAAATAAAGAATTTAAACTGGAACTAATTCTCCAAACATCAGGCAACGATATTATTTGAAAAACTGGAAGGAAAAATTCTGGGACTGGATTCGAATCAGGAACTTCGAGTGTCATAAGCAAAGATTCGAATCATCACTTTGTTTAGTAGATAAGGAAAATAAAGTGACCTACATAATTGATACGACGTACCCCCAACACACACAATTTACAAAAGACATACACTAACAAAATCACTAAATATACGGATCTTGCATACGAAATAAAACGCCTTTGGGGAGTTACCAGAGCGCACATTGTTCCTATCGTTCTTTCTGCCACTGCGGTTATTCCACACTCATTAAACAAAATTAAACAAAATCAACACTGAATTTAAACCCACACTTATACAGAATCTTACAGAAAGCCACAATCCTTTTCACATAGTAAGGATTTTCCTACGCCCAAACATCAATACTCCCACGAGCACGTAATTTTTCCCTTTCTTAAATTTGAGCCCCTTGGACTTGGCCCTCTCTCTCATCCACCTGAGACCTGGGTTGCGGACTTGATCCGAGTTTGGTTTCCCCAAACAACAACAATAAATAAATAAATAAATAAATAATAATAATTAATAAATAATAATAATAGGTTTCGACTGTAATTGATAAAGCAGCTACATTTGTTGATGCAATCCGACAAGCAAAATACAGCTGCTGAAAGTTCATCTCTCTCTCTCTTTAATGGTGTACTTTCATACACCTGTACTATGAAATTACTTTTCACAGGATGAGATATTTAATTCTGTTATGTGGTGAAGCCGATAAGAGAGAAGTCTGGGGATGAGCATCCGACATTGTCAACGACCTGTATTTATTTCTTTTGATAACAGGGTGAACGGACAATACAACACTTGGCACTATATAGTGCAGAGTGTGATAACATCGATCGGAACCAAGTATTGGTATTTTTATAAGGATGTTTTAGAAATGGGATGTTTATGACTTCTTACGCATAACAGATTTGACGCGGAGTCATTGGTTTTCAGTATTCAATGCTCATAAATTTGAAGTTATGAATAATATATTTGACAGCGACAGATTGTGGCCAGAATTACTAAAACTAAATATTTATGGATACTTTTTATAAGGAAAAAAAAAGTCTTGTGAATTTTGCAGCTTTAAATTAAAGAATATATCAGTATGGTCTGTGAGGATTTTTACACGCCAAACTTCAGATGTTATTAAATTATTGATAAAAATAAGAAAGAAAATTTAATACCTCATTTCAGTTTATATCAGAATTATTCTCATGCTAGTTCTTTGAATAGACTTATATTAATTCTTTGATAAGTCTTGCTTTGAAGAATTCTCAGAGGCAGAAATAAATTGCCCACGTGGTAACAACGAAACCATAAAGAAAAAACTCAACAGGAAATAAAGCTTTCCTGTACAACAAGTAAATACAAAAAAGAACAAAAGCTTTAATTTAATTAACAATGGGGTTAAAAAATCTTCGAAGATCCAATTTCAAAACCCGAAACACTGTTGATAACGAATAAAAAGTTGCGTTTATCACTGAAAGCGTAGAATACTCACCGCTGGTGAAGACTAAGAGCAAAGAACAACCATAACAGTCGGCGGAGACCTGGATTTAATGGTTTGAAATATTGATTACCGTCTTTACTTTAATTCTTTTAACGAGTTAAAAAAGGAAAACGGAAAACTGACTCCAACAAATAGAACAAAACAAACCATAGGAAACAACCTTTCAATTTCGGAACCGTTCACTAAATTCAACTGACAATCCCTCGGATCGAATCCCAGTCGTTTCTCGGTAAACATGAAAACGGATCAAATTGCCATTAGCAGATGAAAGAGAAAATTAAAAATCTGTTGTCGAATTGAACACGCCATATTAAAAAAAAACGGAAATAAAACTTTTATTTTTCCATTAATTTTATTTTCCTTTGATTTCTAACGTTTTCGATCCCCTGCCACTGAAATAGAAGTAAAAATTTGAAGAACGATTGAAAAAAAAAAAAGGATTTTACCTTCCGTTTGAAGGAGGAGGAAATGGGACCTTTTTAATGGATGCGTATTTCTGTTTTAATGGCATGCCGTGCATACTTGATTGATCTCATTTTGAAAAAATTAGCGGAGATTTTTGTTCATCTAATATGCAACTCTGTTTTTAATGTCGCTGCATTAGTCATGAGAATTGCCTTTCATTTACGTGCAATTGGCTCGTGTCTTGATAGATTTATTTGCAGATTTTACTTGCAGACTTCAACCCCCACCTCCGACTCCTTTTCATTCTCTGTAGCCCCTCCTCCACCTCTTTCCCCAACACAACATCCGGTGAAGAACAATGGAGAAACGAGTAGACGTAAACAACCGGCTGCTCCAACGTAGCAGCAGCAGCAACATCATCGACAGCACCAGCAGCAATAGTAGTAATAGTAGGCAAAGGGTTGAATCTTCCTCCACCTCTCCCGTTTTCCTTCCCATTTGTCGTAAAGATGTGGAACTCCATGAATTGAATTCCTTCGAAAATTTATTTTGTTTTCATTCCTTGTGGATGGGAAGGGAGCAGAATGAAATCATCTGAAATCTACTCCCTCTCCTCCGCTCCCACCCATCCCGCGTCTCTCTCTCTCTCTCTCTCTACTTTCTTGACGTCATCACTGAATTTTATCCCCCACAGCCTCAACCCATCGGGATTTTTTTCCTCCATTTCTTAAATATCTTCCACGTCTTGATCTGTCGATTTTTACCATATTTCAAGCAGTTCAAGTTTTAGTAACTTTCGCTCGCTCTCTCTTTAAGGGAGTCGCCCCCAACCGTGGAGTCTTTTTTTTTTTTTTCCTTGAGTTTTACGGCGTTTCGCTATCTCTTCTACTACGTATATATTTATTTCAAATGATTTGTACAGCAAAAGTGCTTTTGTTTGATTTTTTTTGTGCGGCGTTGTTTCCTTTTATTGGAACGAAGAGAGTCAAGGGTGCGTGTGTCGCATTTCTCTCGCTCTCCCAAACGTCTCTTCCTGGATTTTCTTTAATAACCAATAAGGAATATCTAAAAAAAAAAAAAAAAAAAAAAAAAAAAAAAAAAAAAAAAAAAGAGGGGCAAATCTCCGTCACGAGAGATTAAGTCTCCCGTCCCCAAGAAAAAAGAAAATGTTGACGTAGCACATCCGCTATTTTAACAAAATATTTCCCCGTGGAATTAAGAAAAAAAGAAAAGAATATATTCAATGGCCATTTTTTTGTTTTGTAATTTTTTTCGTTTAAAGCTGAAGAGGTTGACTTGGAGCGGAAAGAAAGAGCGGCTGAATTAATTCGTCATAGATAGAATTACAATGTCTTCCGAAGTGGATTTTCGTTTTCTTCGGGGATTCCGTTTAATATATGATCATCCCAGCTATAAATTATAATTACGACAGCATTTTATAAATGATAAGCACCTTTTAATCAACATTTGACTCTAAATACCCGATTTACGTTTTTTATAAATTTAAAATGCAAAGTAATTTAATCAAATTATCCAGAGTCCGGAAGATAAAAGTTGTTAATTCTGGAATACGATCAACATAAAAAGATAATGCTTTGCCTAAGACTCTTTTCTGAATTCCCCAAAACCACAATTTTTTGCGACATAATGTATATGCGCGTTGAAACCAGCTAAATATGAACTGTAAGCATGTCAACTATTAGTATTATTAATATTTCAAAAAGCCACATTTCATTGACGACCATGCCAAAAAGTAAAAACGTGCAACTAACTCCAACATCCTTTTTAAAACATCGCATTTTGACTTGGAACAAGTTGCATCAGATGGAGGAACATGTGATTTTGAATAAAGCCTGCAGGCTTAAGGGCAACAAAGTCTTCATTCCAAATAACATTACCACTTGTTTCATGTGTCTTTAAATAAATAATAGGAATAGCTTAACATTTCGGTCATGCTCACTCTTTGACGTCGGGTTTATTTTGGAAACGTGCAATTCGATTAATCACTAGTAACCATGACTTAATTACAATCCATACTTGAATTTGCATAGCTCCGATATTTTTTTTTCTCTCTGTCACAAATCGGCCCGGCAAGCAGAAATGGGGCAGTAGACAAAGCTAATTAAATCCTCGCTCTCAGCTGGAATTGTAGCACTATACAATCCATTATTGCCTTCAGCGTCGCCGCCTAAGCCCCGTTATTGGTTACATGGAAACTGACTGGATGAAAGAGCGACCCCAACACCTTTTGTTAGTTCGCTCCGCTTTCATTAGTCGTTTAAATGCATTGACGAGCGACCACAGTCTGAAAGCGTTTTAGATTTTTAATGAATCCATTGTCTATCTGTGAAGTATTTATAGTGTCAGATGTAAACACAACGTTTGTCTCGATTGTGAATGTTTTATAAGCTCTGAATCGCACTAGGCTTTGTCTCCTGCTAACCTAATGTTTGATTGTAAATGGAGTGGAAGCCACTGGATGTCTCTGAATGATTCAAGCCGAAAGGTCTAGACTCCCTCCCGAAAATAGAAGCGTTGTCTCCTGCAGCCGTCGTCTGCCTCGAGCAGTACTTCGTATTGGCGAACGGTTCCTTTCATTTCTTTCCTGCCACCAACATTTGAATAGACAATCAATGTAAACAAACCCATCCAAGATTCTCCCACCCTCCAACAAGAAACGGGGAAAAAAAGGACCCCCCCCCCACCTCCCACCTAAGGGAACAAACACTGGAAATAAAACAGAAGCCAAGCTAATGGATTTTTATTTCTAGGCTGCCGACTTTTCAATTTCTAGAAAATTCCATCTTTTGTCTGAGCCAATATTTGTTTCTGGTTCATTGGAAGTTTTATTTAATTTTTAACCCGTCAGACAAACGTTAAGGCGAGTAGTTCGAAGCATGAAATCAAGTTGGGTTTTTTTTTGTGTGTGTGATTGTTTTCTTTCCTTTATTCATCAAAAAAATCCCCCCTCCTCCACTTCCTCCTTTCATTTGGATCAACCCAATTCATTCATTACTCGCCATCTGTAACGTTAAATTCACTTTACTTGAGCAATTCTTCGCCTTGAACCGTCGATTCAGTTTCCCACACCATCATCTGATAGGAAAAAATAAGAATCGGGCATTTTTGGTGCTTACTTTTCATCGTAATGCACGCAATTTGAAGGCGCATTGAACATAAGCAGCCCATTCACACGGACAGACGGACGGACAGACACGCAGGCACGCAGCTAAGTAACCCCACACCCACTTGCTCTTCCCTAAACACACTCTCTTCGTACCATCAACATTTCTTTGTGTCATTCGACTCCCATGCAAACCTTGTGGTAAATAAGTAAGTAAGTACATGTATCCACCTCCCTCTATTTTTCCCAGTGCATTCTGATGATCAGCTGGGTGAGAAAGACTTAAAACCATGGCACTTGGCACGAGAAAAGAGATTGCGCGAAATACACGAGTTCCACTTGAATTGGTTTATGAAGTGAGTCGAGTGATAAACCCATCGTGAGACGGAAGAAGAAGAAAGTTCACGAGTCCCACCTCAACATTTATCCCCTCCCTAATCACCCCCTTTTTCCCGGCTCCTCTTATCTTATCCCGAATGAATGAAATGTCTCTCTTCTCCCATTACAAATTGCGCTCTGTGTTACATCGGTGGCTCCTGTTAAGATTGCTGAGCCAAAATTCATCAGCTCCAAGAAGCTTCGCTTTACTCTTCCGAAAAGAAAAAAAAATACCACGAAACGAAAAAGAGAGAAGTAAAGAAAGAAAGGGGAAAAAAAGAAGAGGAGATTTAAAAAGAGAAAAGAGTGGGGGGTGGGGATAGGGAATAAAACCCCTTAGACATGAAACGTCGGGATTGAGAACTTGACAAGCCATTATAGTAAGAGGCGCCATCTATTAGCCATGACGAGAAACAGCGCTGCGAGACGAGATCCCAGGCCCCAGGTACGAGTGTGGGTGGAGAGGGAAAACAAAGTCACGGAACGGTGCAAAGGGCATTTGGGGAAAGGAGACGCCCCTCTTCCTTGCATTTCATGGGGGTAATAAGTTGTAGGCAGTCGGAGGGGGAAGTAAAGTAAATGACATCTGTAGATTCCTTAAAAGACACCGCGCGCTCTTTCTGCGGACAAATGCATTTTTAATACCCAGAAAGTTCCTAGAAGGATAACGTTTCACTTTATTCCCTAATTTAAAAATAATACCGACAGGGATGCCGTAAAGAGTTCTCAAAACCTGGCTGTATTTTCTCTTCCTCCCAAGAATTCCGCTTGTCTCTAGGAAGTTGCTCTTCTGAAAAGTCCATTTACCGGGTGGTGCTCAAGTACTACTGAAAGCGCGTTCTAATTTTCTAATTAAATTCCAACGTCGAGGCAATCAACACATGGTTACATATTTTATATTTTTCCTTTGAAAACAAGCGTGTTCATAACTGATATAAAAAAATGTTAAATTTTTGAATGCCGTTTGCTTTGTTGTTGCTCTGCAGATGTGGCAGCTTCGGAGTTGGAAAAACTGAATGCCATGGAAAAAGAGAAGAGGAAAAAAAAAAAAAAAAAAAAAAAGAGCGACTGGTGGCGCCCTCAGGCGACACTTCAAAGCGCTCGCTCCTTACATGATTCATTGAATGCTTAGAAATGCGTTTGTTCTTTCTGTGATTTTTAAATTAATTGGACCCTTGCTTCGCCATCAGCATTTTTTTTTTGTTTTTCTCCCTCCATCTTTTTTCCCCTGACTTCTTTATTATTTTTTTCCTTTACTCCTGCTACCTCCTCCTTCTCTTTCCCCTCCTCTTCATGTAATGAACATTTTTCTTTCCTCCCATCGAAAGTTAAATTCTCGCTCTACTATTGGTTTTGTCCTTCCTCTTAATTAACTCGATTCTTTCCATTCGTTTTTATTTTTCATTTGACAAAGTAATTAAAGATAAAAAACATGGTGGAAGAGAGGGGAAACCGAGCTATGTCTCCTTATTTTTTTACTTTTATTTTTAAAAATTTATTTACTTAAATTTTTTCTTTTCATTCTTCTCCCTTTTTTTTCCTTCGTTAAATTCATGTCCTGAAGCTCAACGTGTGGCACTCGGGTCAATATGCTAATTTATTATTTAAGGAATATACACACGTTGTTTCGACTTCAAACGCTCTTCAGTATGTCAATATTGTTGTACGTGAGGAAACGTGAATAAAGTTCCACTAGTAGATCGTATTTTCTACAACCACGTATACCCCAACTCTCAAAAAAAGAAACAAAAAATCCACCATCCCAATTTTTGACTAAAGAACTCAAACGCAAATTCATATTCAACTGTTCAAATTTGTTTCGAGTAGTGTCAGGTTCTTCTAAAGGTTTAACTCTAACCGAATATTCGGCTCCTGTGTGACAGCGTTTTATTGATCGCTTAAGTAGGTCGAGGGTTTCACTTCCCAACTTTCGATCCGTAAAGATTTCGATGGATGAGTTCTTTATATATGTTTTAAAATTTAATTTTCACGAAAGTTTTCCAACTGCTTCGACGTCTTTCGACAGATGGCGAAACATCGTGCAAAGGGCTCCACCCGGACATCTTGAACTTTGGTGAAGAAGAAGAAACGCTCTACCAGTGAAGTCTCCTTTCCTCCTCCCCTTTTTCCTTCTGTATAATTTAAATTTTAAATCATTTTCCTCTGGAATTCTGTAAAGAAAGAGAGAAGAATGAGTAGGGTAGGGGAAAAAATAAATGACTTATTTATTCTCGAATTTGCATTTCGAGGAAATAACTCAAGTTGGGAAGAAGAGCTGTGCCCATTTACCAGAAGCCGTTAAATGTTAACATTTGGAAACTGACTTGTTATCATTCGAACATCAGGAGCAATCGTTCGCTTCACTTCCATTCAAAAACAAAATTGGCCATCTTTCACTCTTAAGTTAGCAATGCGTGACTCGTATGATTTCTTTGACAACTTCGTATCAATCATCTTAATGCCACGGACCATAAAGTGTCATCTAATTGCAATTGTTCTTCCCTCTACGTCGTGACATCAAACTTAACAAGCTCTGGCAATGTGATAAACATCTTTAAAATTCACTTTTCACGGAAAAAATTGCAGGAATAGAGCAGTAATATATGATGTTCATTAAAGACAAACTTCATTAACCTTAATGTTTACTTGTGTAAAAAAAAATGCCCATTAGTAAAATCGCGTTTCGTGAACACTCTATTTACTTCATGAATATTAAAATTATTTTAAATATTTGATTTTCCACTCATCTCTTAAATTAAAGGACTAACAAACATTTTAAGATTCGTTAATCTTTTTTTGAAAGCAAAAATCTCTAACGTTTACTCTTCTTCGCTGGCATTCTGCCTGTCAAAAAGGAAATAAATCGCTTTATTTCGCTTTAATTTTTACATTGTCCAGTCCACGTTATTATGACCATCCATAGCCAGAATATGTTCCTTTGGCAACATATATCGCAACCAGCTGCCATGAGAGAGACTGCTATGGATCCTGGTGGTAGTTTAGATTTCTTGCAGAGGAACCATTCGACTGATGAGTGAATCGAGATGATACTATAGATTTTCGATTAGATTTAGACTGGGGAGTTTGGCAGCTTGAGTTCTTGGTTCTAATCACACACGGACAGTTCTGGCGGCATGATATCTGCAGTGACATTGTCTTGATGAGAGGTGAGATGTACTTGATCCACAACGATCAATAAGTAATCATTATTATCTGAGGTATAAGCAGGTTCAAACTATGTCATGAAAACATTTCCTAGACTGTATCCCCAGCCCATTAGTCTACCTTCTGCCAACAACAGAGTCTCTCTGAAGTTTGACGCTAAATACGCCACCCGTTAACTCGTCAAAGAAAATTACCGGTTATTACTCGGCGAGAGTCCAGTCCGGTAATAATGCACAGACTTAAGCCTTTTTATTTTGCGCTGAACGGGCGTTAACATGGGTGTTGCCACCAAGCGTCTGCTTTGAAATCCGCTGTGCAACGGAAGTTAGTGCACGGTCCATGTCACCCCATGGTTCATTTGTTCAACAGTGGCGCGTCGATTGGTCCTGGCCAAATTTTTCAGCCGTCGTTCACCTCTGGACTCAATGGCACCTGGGGCTCCACAATGGTATTTCGGATCGTCATCTCGTTCCATTTGTTCAGTCTAGATACACTTTCACTACTGCAGCAAGAGCACGAAGTCCGCCGTCTCCGAAGTGCTGTCATCCGTGGCCTAACAGGCCGAATTAATAATCATGCTCCTTTACAAGGTTTTTGTTAAGTCGCTTGCTTTACCATGACAATGACAGTTATATTCATAGATGTCAAACAATAAGCCTTATATAGTTTCACTGTGATGCCATAAATTCCTTAGGGATATTTCACGTCTAGTTTGAGAAGGTAGTCATAAAACTTTGACTAAACGTGTAAAAATATTAATTTAAAAGATGAATTTAATTAGAAACGTGGATCCAAGTATTGCTAATGGAGTGAATCTAATAAGTTTTTCGTTAGCATATATTCAGCCTGTGTAGCTTAAACCATGGAGCTTAAACTTCATGTTTAATATAAATACGTTGTGTTCTAATGTAAAGGATGAAAAAGAATATTTTTCATCCCCTTATAGTTTATGGGCAAATTATCCAACTCAGGCAGCTTCTTCCAAACTGAGTTATAACGTCCGAATTATTCTTTTACATTTCTGAAGTTCGCTGATCCCCCTCCCCAGTTAAGAATCATTTACCTAAATCATTCTTTTCTAAATTAACACCGAGTCTGTTCATTCCAGTTTAGAAAGTAAACACTTTATTTTCATAAAATTTTGCACAAGCGAAGATAAGACCACACATTCCCGTCAACTGAATTTTGCTCTCAGTAGATTTGTGCTTAAGTAAATTTAATGCTCATGTCCATCACTTTCTAAATGGGATAACCACAGAGACTAAGTGTAATTACTTAAGACGATGCCTTTCTCATAATAAAAACCTGCCTAAGCTTCATAACCATTTAATAGTCCCAAACGAATTGCATTCTCTTTTACTGTGATTCCATTCCAACAATATTAATTCGCCGCGTTCCATTTTGATTTACTTTCCATCGATCTCATAACTCTTTCTCATAGATACAAAAGGCGCGCTTAAGCTCGTCATAATCTTCTCATACTTTTCAATTACATTAAATTGATTATAATACAGGGCGATTCAGAAAGGTAGGTCAAGAATGAAATACCATGTACAGTTTGTAGCGGGGAACAAAATTTTTCTTATAAACATGGGTCCGGAAATGCATCCTTACAGAGATAATGCAACTTGTACGAGATAGGAATGACATTACAGTAGGTGTTCAAAATGCCGACCCTAAAATGCAGGTGTTTAGTCTGCGGACGAGATTCTCGCGAACTCTAGTGAAGATGTCCGGAGAATCACTGACTTCTCCACACGATGTAACAATTCAGTAGCATTACCCTGTGCCTCGCCGTAGACGAGATGCATGTCCGCCAGCTCCGCATTAGTCAAGCGATGCATTGTACGACAACGGAGGTACATGTTTCCTTTCCTCTCTTTTAAAGGAGTGAACACGAACAATTTACATGTTTAGATCCTAATTTACATGGACCCTACCATTGCCATCCGGGTAACGCATATCCATTCCTATCTCGTACAAGTTGCATTATCTCTGTAAGGATGCATTTCCGGACCCATGTTTATAGGAAAAATATTGTTCCCCGCTACAAACTGTACATGGTATTTCATTCTTGACTTACCTTTCTGAATCACCCTGTATACAGTGTGTCCAAAAAGTCTGGTAACATGGCAGATTAAAGATAGAGAAAAATTTCCAATTGCTACTCTGTAGAGCAACACCACATTAGTCTAAAAACAATTTTTAATCACACCCTTCCCCTTGAAAGATTTTAAGAAAATGGGCGAGAAAGAGTCACTCAAGGAAAGAAAATTCCCAACGGTGTGCTTCACTGCAATTCAAATGTGTTAGAAACCTGAGCCAACCTGCCCAGCCAAACCTGACCTTGAGTGGATCTTTCTCGCCCAGTTTCTCAAAATCTTTCAAAGGGAAGGGTGTGATTAAAAATTGTTTTTAGACTAATGTGGTGTTGCTCTTCAGGGTAGCAATTGGAAATTTTTCTCTATCTTTAATAGTTTTCGAGTTAGCAAATGGATGACCTTAAATTTGGGGGTCAAAGTCAAAATTTGAGTGCGGTAATGAATTCCCCAATCCCTATTACCTATACACCACACTCATCAGATCTCTCCTACCTGGCAGCTTTGAGATATCTGCCATGTTACCAGACTTTTTGGACACCCTGTATATTAAACATAATCCTCCACTGTTTCTCTTCACAAACCTATCATCGAAGCTTACAGTGTTCTTTCATTCTCTCTTACGTCACCTTTTTCCTTGCTCTCTTACTAAACCACGTCCGTTCTTTTTATTAAATTTCTCAAACTTATCAGTAATGGCACTCCTCAACTTTCTCTTTGTCTCTGCTGCACTTCATATCGCTTCCTCATTCCGTAAGGCATCTACAGCTCGTATTGCCAACTCTTATTTCACACTTCTCATTTAACACTTAGGACACTCCCCATGATACTTCAATGCATTCCATTCTTGTCCATTTTCACATCATTTCATCTACTCTTTCACTCCCAATTTTTTTCACATGTCTACCATTTTAGTCAGAGATTCACCATTTTCGTTCAACATTCTTTCACCCATTCAATAGATTTGCATCTCTTATCACACTCGTTTTCTTAGCCTTGTCGGTTTATTTCTCAATACACAGTCTGGTCAAAAACGGGGAGAAACATGACATAAAAATTTCTGTGGCTTTCCTTTAGAAACAAATCGAAACAACAGTGGCCATGACTGCAGTATATTAAGAAGCAGTAGACAAAATTTCTATCCTACCCGATGATCTCGGAGATTGAATAAATAGTTAAACTAAACAAACTAGATTAAGACGGTTCAATGTAGTTCACACGTAAAAGGTTCTCTCCAGCATCAGAAAGAACGATTAGGTTTGGTATTTCTTCGCACTCTGCACTTCCTCATTCTCTTATTCATTAACACAACAAACGTATTTTACTAGCTTCTCTTCTTACCCGTTCGTTAAAAATCATGTTCCGCACGCCCAATTTTTCTAACTCCTATCTTCTTCCAATCCATCCGCTCGTTTTTCGTTCCAGGCAGATTCGTTTGTTTAGTCTTACTTTTTTTCTTTGTTCGTGAGTATCAGATTAGGGTTCGTGATTGCTGAGATTCATCCGACAGCAGTATAGACTGGGGAGCAGGGGAGTAGAGAGGAACGGAGGTGACTTCTTATGAAATCCCAGATGACTACATGCGAAGTGTTTTGGCAAATATTTTTCCAGCTGCGTCTTGGTATGCTCCTGAAATTTACACTTCTCCAAAATATGAAACTTCTAAACATTTTGTACTTGTAAGTGTAACCATGGTCATTCCTTTGCAGCTCATTATGAAAAATTTCTTCACGTTATTTTGAAGTCTATTTGAGGAAATAATTTTTGTGATTGACAAAATCTTACATACAAGTTATCTTCTTTAAAAATATTTTAATACAATATTATATGAATTGAGAAAACTCAGTAATCTTTGGTCTTACAGTGAATTTTTAAAAATTAAAGAATAAATCATTAGATGGTCAGTGAGGGTTGTACAACCAGAGTAGAGATTTTTATATGCTGTCGTTATTAAACATTGAGGTTAAATTATGCAAAACTACACAATCGAACAAAGCGTAGAACTTGTGAAAATTCACTTCAAAAATGGTGAAAATTTTGTGTGTTTTACTATGGTGAAAAAATGATGTGTTTAATTGTACGCCAACCTCAACTGTTCAAATTAATGATGAAAAATAGGAAAAAACATTCCGCAGACTGGGTTCGAACCAGGAACCTTTGGCTCAGACCGCCAACCAATTGCGCCACTGCGGCCATGGAAGCTAACCGCTATTTACATGACCTTAGGGCTTGGTTGGAGCAGTTACCTAGTTCGCAGGCTGGGACTATCTTTCCTAAGGCGTAAAATTCATTAAAGAATAAATCATAAGATGTTCTGATAAATCATAAAGTCATGTAAATAGCAGTTAGCTTTCATGGCCGTAGTGGCGCAATTGGTTGGCGCGTTGGCGGCTTAAGCCAAAGGTGCCTGGTTCGAATCCCGGCTGCGGATTTTTTTTTCCTATTTTTCATCTTTAAAAATTAGCCCTCTCATCTACTTTATATAAATTATTTTATTTTTTTCCAAGAACAAAAATACTTTTTGAAATTACATTGTCCGGAATTTATTATTTCCCAGAATTAGTTAGTGATAGCGAATAAAAATGATGTTCCTAAGGAGAAATGATGAAAAGAATATATTTCGTGTCTTCATTCTAAATTCTAATCAACTAACGTTTTCGTTAATGAAAAGAAACGGACAAGAAATCTTATTTTATATTTTGGCTTCTTTCTTCCTTCTATCTGAAGGCGCGTTCCTGTTTGTGTTCTTCAAATTTTTCTCTCATTTTATATTTATCATCATATCAAACATTTAAACTCTTCTATTTTTAAAAATTCTATATAGAATTAGAGTTTAAATACATATAATCATGAGGTTTGATTCGACAGTTACTAACTGATGAAATTGCACGAGTTAATAAAAAATTCTCTAGCAACGAGTTCGAAAGCGAAAACTAAACGCGGCTGCTTAGCTTATACTGTAATAACTTATGTATATGACCCGCCAAGTTTCATTTGCTGAATCCTTTCATCTTGACCACGAAAAGGGATAACAAAAGGGGAGAGAAGATTAAAAAAGAAAAGTTTCGCTTTAAAAGAATTTTCCTCCTTCCCTAAGGTTGACATTTTATCAATAAAGTTCCTTATTTTTAATAAGATTTCGAGACTTTTAATGAATGCCCGCAACCTTTGGCTTCCGCCTGGGAAGCTTGAAACGAATCCCGTCGGGCAAGATGGGTTTTCGTCGCTTTCGTCTGATGTCAAGAGCGCTCGTAGGGGGGGTTCAGGGGAATTTTTCAAAGTAATGACGTCAGAGGGGTTCTCCACTACTGCACTTTTAATAAAGGAGTCGAGAAGAACATGGACAAAATTTCCGGATTCCTCTGTCCAGCGAATCCTTTTAACCAAGAACGGTCAAAACAGGTCTTTAAAATTCAAACGGTTAAATCAGTAGTAATTCTTCTACTAAAAACCCCCAGACATAATAATAATAATAATAATAATAATAATAATAATAATAATAATAATTAAAGTTCTATATTTCCTCGTTCATCGTCTTCTTTTATTGGAATGAAGTGTAAAATGGGAAGGGCTTGGGCGAGAAATGAAGGCGAGCTTCATCGGATAGTTCAACCCCATAAAACCCTTCACCCACACTTTTTCTCTCCTATTAATTTCCGTTTCTGGTGGGAAATATTTGGAAGGGAACGGAACACGATTCTTAAGAAATATCGAGGCAACTAAGTAAGCCTTTCTCCGCAACCTCATTTTTTTCCCTCCTTTTAATATTGCCCTCACCCTTTCTCCACCACTACCCCCACCCGTGTACTTTCACTCTCATCCGGGTCCTAATAATGGACTCTCCTTGTTTTTTTTGTGGGGGGGGGGGAACAAATTTTTCAAGCGACCGTCATATAAATTAGAGGAGGCTGTTAGGAAAACCTTTTATCAAAAAGCTGATTGTGGGAGGGGAGGGATATAATTTCCCCTCACTGGCCATAAATCATCCGACAGGAGATGGTTATTTCCTAACCACCTCCCCCTTCTTTATTCCTCGTGATTAAAGGAGGCAAACACTATCAGGTGTAAAGATCTCGTCATTTTATAAACGACTGAAAAGAAATGAGGGTTTAAACGAACGATAGCCATTCTTTTTTTTTTTCATTAAAAGGTCAATCGCGAACATTTCTAAGCGTTTTCTCACTGACTGAATGCTCGCTCCTCTCAATTCTTCAGTTCTAGTTTTGATTCTTTTAGACACGATCGATAAGATATGATTAAACGAATTATTGCAGTGATATGCTCTTTTCTCTATTTCTATTAATTAAATAATGTGTGATATTACACAACCTAACCTCAATACACATTGGCTGCTTTAAGTTAATGGTATCTCAAGAAACTTACCTAATCTTGTTTGTCGGCAAAACAAGGCTTGGTTGTTGAATCAGGAAACTCGTCGTCGTCTTCTATCTTGTTTGCGATTGCTTGTAAACATCCTCTTTCAGCTCTTCTATCAATCTTGTCTCATATGGCTTGTGATCACAACCTGGGGAAGGGAAACTCGGTGCTTACAAATATAACTTTTAGGCCATTCTGGACAAATAACAAGTTTGTCTAAGCTATAGGAAAGTAAGTAAAACAGCTGGGTTTTTTAAAGAGATAACAGTGTTATTATTTTTGCAGGCAACAGTCTTAGTGGTCCAGTTAACTCCTATATCTATTAATTTTTCATGTGTTGAATTTTATCAATAAGATTGGGGAATGACTTTTTTTTTCTTTATTTTGTTGATTGTAGCTTCATTAATAAATAATTTCCATTACTACTCTTTACGGCACTTAAAGAAAATTATACCACAAACAGAATGCAAGTCAGCTGAACCACTTGACGAATTCACTAACGGTTAAAAGCGGACTGCAAATGGCGGAAGTAAATGGAGGATTATTACTCAAGTTAATGAACTATAGTTTAAATCGCTCTATACAAAAAAGCAAGTCGTGTGTTCTATCTTATAACTATTCTTCTCACCGCGTATTCTTTTAATCACTTACTTCACTGTAAGCACTTTAAACTTACAAGAAAAACTTTGAACGGCCGTTAAGAATTAAAATATTAACAGAGTTTGACCATGGTTGCAAATTACGATGAATTGGAACGTCGGCTGCGATCTAGACGCCGCCCCACTTCAGTGAGAACTGACCACTGCTTTTTTGGAAAAATGGCGTGCACTTCCAACATTTCAAATATGTAACATTTCAAATATGTATTGGTGAATAGGTTTTTTAATAGAGTGCAGCTGTATCCTGAAAAATGGTAAAAGGTAGTCGAACAAAAACAGGCCATACATGACTTTAACAAATCAATGATTTTTGGTCAACCCAGCTGTATCCCGTTGGTTTTTGTTCGACTACATTTTACCATTTTTCAGGCATTTTCATGATTCCGCGTTTCTAAAAATTCCTATCTTTTTGGCAAAAAGCAGTTCCAAGAACAATTTTTATATCCTCATCAGAAGTGAAAAGTTCTTCCATTCAAGAACGCTTTGCAAAAAAAACGAAATAAACGAAAGGCGACTGGTGAATATGGTGGATGTGGTAACACATTCCTTGCAAACCCCAACAACTTTTGACGAGCGACCAAATTGGCATGTGGTCTAATTTTATCATGATGGAAGACAACACCTTTGCGATTCACTAATTCTGGGTGTTTCTGTTTGATAGCATCATTTAATTCATCCAGTTGACGACAGTACACACCCGAATTAATCGTTTGGTTCATTGGACGTACAGCACAAAATTGTAAATAAAGGATGGGTCTAGTACGATACGGATACTATTAATTTTATTGCCGACGCACATTTCGGTGTTACATCATTTTCAAGGCTAGCATAATAGTAACATTTATGGTGTAACACCGAAACGTGCGTCGGCAATAAAATTAATAGTATCCGCATCGTACTAGACCCATCCTTTATTTGAAGTTCACAACGATACTAAACCATGGAAATCATGAATCAAAATTGTAGCTCAAAATGCACAATAGCTTTCTAGTCCCACCAAACTGAATTTTTTTGAATTCAAGTGCTATCCAAATATTGAACTTAATAATGCATCTAAATCATTTTTGGATTTGGATACATTTTGAAATTGAAGCCTATAAAAAAATTGTTAACAAAATCGCACACTTTCTAAAACAAGTTTATTTAAACTGTCAGCGATCAATTTACATATTCAATTCGTGATTTACAATAAATTTCCTTACATTTCAAGACATATGAAACTATCTGTAACAAAAAAACCGCAATTACTTTTGTTCAATAATTTCTTACTTCTTTGCAGTAGAGATAAAGTGCAATAATGTTCGGATACCTTCGATCATATATTGCACTTGGCAGTGCGTAAACCTCGAATTGTAGCTCGAATGAAATACAGGGTGTCTCAGAATTCATTGTACAAACTTCTAGGGGAGTTAGTATGGGTGATTCATATGAACATGGGTCCGAATTTGAACGTTAACTGAGATATGAACAGAAATAAAAATGCCGCCACCAAGATCAACAAGTTAATAATTCAGGTTCTGTAAAGCCTAGATTAATGAAATTTGGGGGGATAACAGGGTACATAAGACTGTGTATACCGTTAAAATTTGATTGAATTCCAACGAGAAGTTTCCGAATTACACAGTCAAAATTGTAACAAATGCTAGTTAGTACTCACAAGTGAGCACGTGTTATGATGTTGAATGAGTAACTCGGAAACCTCTTGTTGGAGTTCGATCAAATTTTAACGGTATACACTGTCTTATGTACCTTGTTATTCCCCCAAATTTCATTAATCTAGGTTTTATTTCAGAACCTGAGTTATTAACTTGTTGATCTTGGTGGCGGCATTTTTATTTCTGTTCATATCTCAGTTATCGTTCAAATTCGGACCCATGTTCATAAGAACTTTTTTGCTTAGAATCACCCATGCTAATTCCCCTAGAAGTTTGTACAATGAATTCTGAGACACCCTGTACAGACATGCGATGGAGGGACAAAAAGATACCGTCAGCGTATATCACCATCGCAACCAGATGATGGCATCTTAGAAAATGGTCAAAAGAAGGATATACACGGAAAAATATACCCATTTCACATACTTTCTACTATCAGGAGTTCACCAGAGATCAAAACTTAACGTCATAAAGTAAAAGCAAGGCAGGTATTTTGGGGTAGATGAATACTGCTACGTAGCATCCGATACATTTGCCCTAATCACTGCTGTAGTTCAACGCTGGAACATACGAGGAAATACACTGCCTGACAAAAGTATTCGGACACTTTCGATTTTAGACGTTTTGTCAAATATCTAGAAAAATACTTGACGAATTATCCTGAAACTTCAGAAGTGTAAAGAAGATATTACACCTCCTATATTTCAGTGAAGGTTTTGTCCCAAAGGCAAATAGGAGACCAGCAACAAATTGAACAAAAAATAATGTTTGGGATCAGCCTGTAAAAAATAATGCTTGAAATGGGTTGTAGCTGTAGCATGTGCTTATGAAGCTTCTTTTACTTATCTGTGTTCATTTATATGAGAATAGCACGTATATTCATGTAGATATAAAGGTTTCTTTAAAAAAAAAAAAAAAAAAATCGAAATTTTTTCGAAGTTTTTTGTTTATAAAATGCAGGGTTTTTAACTCGATGCAATGCCATTTTCAGTAGACTTGACAAACTACTGTAGGGACAACATTCTGCTATCAAATTATAAAAATATTAAATAATTGATGAAATATGAGCATTTTTACAAAATAATGTTTAACTGCACATGCGCAAGCGTTACCAAACTGTCCCTTGCATAATTTATTAGCCAAATGTATAGAGCTACTCTTAGAAAAAGCCCAAGCAAATAGCGTGAAAATTCAGAAAGATATCGCCGATAGAATGAGTTGAATTTCAGTTACTCTCAAAAATAAACAAAACGATAAGGGTTAATAATAATAATTATAAACTGAAGATTGTCTCCAAACACAGGTAATAATTTTTCGATTGAAAAATGGAA